>JAVTVY010049323.1:0-24110 GCA_036873755.1 Hanleya hanleyi
TTACAAATCAGTAATATTTGTAATACAAATAGTATTACATTGTACTACACATGAAAGTGTAGTCTACCTCAAATTATGTTGTTTACCATCACCCATGGTGTACAAAAAAGCCAACCAACCCATAAGATAAATGAATGGTGTCACACCGTACTTGTCAAGGCCTAATATAGAAATGATGCCATGGTAACAAAGTTTATAAATACACACTTTATATCAATTCTTTTTTCAAAAGATCTACATTAATCACAGTGTTTTGCTGTATCGAGTCTTGTATTATAGCTACATAGGCTTACATTGATTAAATTGCTTTTCATTCCAGAATAACACAACACCAATTGAGCCAACATGCCAACACTGGCACCTGTAATGTATACTTATATTGCACATATATCTGCCAAGGACTGAATGGTCAAAATGCAAAACAAAAAATCATTATACCAGCTTTTCATTTGCAGACGGATGCGCTCACATAAAACCTGTGTTCCCAGGTGCCTGCAGGGTATTTTGGTTTGACAAAAGGTTCATCCGTCAAGGACGTTCTTTACTGCTCAAACCTCGGGTATCATCACCAACTTTGGGCGGAGGACGCCTGAGGACTATCCCCACTCCTCTTTATCTCCACAAAGGTTACCAGTAAATACAATTTATCAAAAACCACCAAGACCTTATGGTTTATCAAGCTGAACAAAAGACACCATAGACTGTATAAATGCAGAGACTGACCAACTGTATCCATTTCAACTATGTACATGCTTGAAGGCTATAAAAACAGTTCTTTTGAAGTTGTTCAGTTCATTAAGTTCTAGGTTAAGCGGCCATAAACTTGGCTGATGAGAGACCATGTAATTCATGCTGAATTTTCCCCTCAGGGCAAAGTGTCTCCAAGGAGTGAGACAATGTTCCCTCCTTTGACCTATTTCTTAGTATTTGTTTTATTCAGGGTTTGGGGTACTTTATACTTCTCAGAAATCTTCTACGTGGCGATCGAGTTAATAGAATCCCAGGGCTATTGAAATAGTATATAAACTCACAATGTTCTTTTACAGTTCCATTTCAATACAAGAATAAGTGAATAACATTCAAATAAATTCATATATGCACACATATCATGGGATTCTTTTTGGATTTTAAAAGACAATCTGACAAATTTCAACGGCTGGTGGAAGGAATAGGTAGAGAATCCAGCCAATGAGAATGTTTATGTGGATGACATATGTAACGAGTTCACATAGTTGTGCCCTCTGAATTTTTGCTCAACCTGACAGGCAGTGTAATGTCATCTACACATGGGACAAGAAATATGAATCACCAGAACAGCCATTCCACTGTGACTCGCGTGACATAGTCACTTAGTTATTTTGTTCAGAAATATTTAATACTCACTTTTTTCAGTTAGTGTGTTAATTTTATATCAAATCTAACCAAGACACTTACAACACAGGGAACAAAGGTGATAACGCTGATCAAGAAAGTACCGAAATAATAAAGCAAAGTGCGTGACTCGCGTGACAGGCACGAAGACACTCGTCTCACCCGTTCATACAAACGCTAAGATTTGTGGCCCATTTTATGACTAAGTCATTAATGGAGTACAGGTAACACTGGAGGGGTATATCCAGAACATCAAATGAGATGCTCAAGAAATTTGAAGTGTATCTCTTTATTTTGGTGTACATGGAATGATGTGACTCGCGTGACACAAAACTTGTGACTCGCGTGACATTAACTCTGAACTGGAAAGAAAACATGCAAACTGCTTTCAATAATGAAAAAAATGTAGGGAAAACCTCCCACATGACATCTAATCCTTAAGCTTATAACTTTGAAGTCCACTCAGTCCCATCAACTTAGTCTCAGAGAAACCATCACTTGCAATAAACAGTGTCTGTGCCAGACACACTCAATGCTGCATCTCTTGCTTTTTTGGAGACTGTCATCAGTGAACAAAAGCTGCGCTCTGTTATTCACTAGGTCTGGGTGAGGCATGTTACATAAGATGTCATCAACTGTTTGCCTCTAACACTCAGTATGAAGAAGAAATCGGTATGTGACTTGTGTGACAAAGATGGCATGACTCGTGTGACACAAAGTTAAGGAAACATACTGCATTAATTCAAACCAGCAAATAAATAATCTTTGCTGAAATTTTAGACGTATACTGCAGTAGACGTCTTTGATACATGGTTAAAAGTTCCAACTTCTGTTGACTAGTGGGTAAGAAATAAAATACTAACATTTGTAACTCGCGTGACACCAAATAATATGGAGAATTACAAACATCAGAGACTGAAATCACAATATGTATATCTGGTCTGTTCTGTGGCTGCAGCAACACTGCTTCTACTGACCAACATCACACAACAGTAGTCAGCTGTCTGAGGTGCTCAAGAAATTTGAAGAGTATCTTTTTAGTTTGGTGTACATGGAATGATGTGACCCGTGTAACACAAAACATTGTGACTCGCGTGACATTTCCTCTGATCTGAAAAGGAAAAATGCAAACTGCTTCCAATAATGGAACCAATGTAAGGAAAATATCCCACATGACATCTTATCCTTATATTATAAGTTTGAAGTGTACTTAGTCCCATCAAACAGTCTCAGAGAAACGATCACTTGAAATAAACAGTGTCTGTGCCAGGCACACTCAATGCTGCATCTCTTGCTTTTTGGAGACTGTCATCGGTGAACGAAAGCTGTGCTCTGTTATTCACTAAATCTGGGCGAGGCATCTCACATAAGATGTCATCAACTGGTTGCCTCTAACACTCAGTATGAAGACGCAATGGGTATGTGACTCGTGTGACAAAGATGACGTGACTCGCGTGACACAAAGTTAGGGAACATACTGCATTAATTCAAACTTGCGACGGAAATTTTCTTTGCTGGAATCTTAGACATATACTGCAGTAGACGTGTTTGATATATGGTTCAAAGTTCCAACTTCTGTTTATTGTTGGGTAAGAAATAAAATACTAACATTTGTGACTCGCGTGACACCAAATAATAAGGAGAATTACAAACATCAGAGACTGAAATCAGAATAAATATCTGGTCTGTTCTGTGGCTGCAGCAACACTGCTTCTACTGACCTACATCACACAACAGGAGTCGGCTATCTGACCTAGAAATCATTAGAAATTTCCACTGTGTTGCAGTAGGTAGGCACTGATGCCCGGAGCCTGTACTCAGTCACGCCTACTTCCCCGGGGGACCAAAACAAGAGTACTTGGTGCCCAACACCCAAATGCTTTATATAGTTTTAAACTTGGAATATTGGCGACTCTAAAAATATAGAATGACAGCCTGGATGATACATTGGAAAAAATGAGCTTGATGTGCACTTAGTGTGGAATGGCTGAGAAGCAAATGAACTAGAAGTATGTATCATCAGATTCGACTACCTAGATGGCACTGGCACTCATCAAACAGCCTATACCACTAGACTCTCGCACAGTCCCTAAACAAGCGAATGCAAATATATATATACATGTATCATGAGTGTGACTAATTATGAAACTTTCATTATAAGACTGAATATTCAAATTCCAGCATCAGCTCATGCATCTCCCATGATGCAACACTCGATTGTTTGTTTTAACGCTGCATGAACACGACACATACCTGTACCAATCTTACTGCACAACTACACTGTATATATTATAACAGGGTTTCCACCCTTCTTGGAAAATATTTTTTCAGCAATTTTAAGGACCTACATCAACTTTCTCCTAGGACCTTAAAGATGTAATCACCCTCAAAATCGATCAAGTTTGTAAACTCTCTCCCGTCTGTTTTTCAGCAGCAAAGTTTGCTAAAGCCTCATAGGTATTACATGTATATTTGATGAAAGTGGGATTGCCATTTACAACGAATGCAAGAATAGCTTGTCAGAGATATTTGAAACTCTGGTCCGTCGTCCGTGGTCAGTCCGTCCGTCCGTAAACAATTCTTGTTATCGCGATTTCTCAGGAACTACTTTATGGATCTTTCTCAAATTTGGTACACAGGTTCCCCTTGGGGTCTAGTTGTGCAAGATACCTTTTCTCGTCCGATTCGAAAATCCAATATGGCCACCAGGCAGCCATCTTGGATTTCCCTATGAAACTTTGTCATTCCTCAGGAAGTACTGCATGGATTCTCAAATTTGGTACACCGGTTCCCCTTGGGATCTAGTTGTGCAAGATACCTTTTCTGGTCCGATACGAAAATCCAATATGGCCACCAGGCAGCCATTTTGGATTTCCCTTTGAAACTTTGTCATTTCTCAGGAAGTACTGCATGGATCTTTGTCAAATCTGGTACACAGGTTCCCCTTGTCGTCTAGTTGTGCAAGAATTCAGGGTTCATGCACAGAAATTCAGATTGAATTCCAGGACTTTCCATGACCTTTTATGGACAAATTCCATGACTTATCCATGACCTATCAGAAATTCTCTATGGATAATGGGGGCATTAAGAAAATCAGTCCACAGCCATGAAGAGCATTTTCATGTCATTTCTTTTTACACTGCTGCAATTTGAGAACAGCCATTTCCTCCTAATGCATGCTGGGAGTTTAAGAGAATTCCAAGACCAAAGTTACCTCCCCTGATACACACTTGAACGCATTCGTAGACCACACACGATATTCAGCAAATAGAACATTCGCTGGTCCAGGAAAATCATCTTATCGGCGAAAAAAAACGAGAGAAATATTGACCCGTCTGACATTTTCAAGTTCCATTTATTTTTTCCATGACCTCTCACAAAATTCAATGACCAGGCACAAAATTCCATGACTTTCAAGGCCTGGAAAATCAATTTTCAAATTCCATGACTTTCCAGGATTTTCCATGACCGCGGGAAGCCTGAAGATACCTTTTCTGGTCCGATTCGAAAATCCAAAATGGCCACCAGGCGGCCATCTTGGATTTTCCCATGCAACTTTGTTATCGTGATTTCTCAGGAAGTATTGCAGGGATCTTTCGCAAATTTGGTACATAGGTTCCCCTTGGGGTCTAGTTGTGCAAATACCTTTTATTGGTCCCATTCGAAAATCCAATATGGCCGCCAGGTGGCCATCTTGAATTTCCCCTTGAAACATTGTTATTGTGAATTCTCAGGAAATATTTCACGGATCTTTCTGAAATTTGGTACACAGGTCCCACATGGGGCCTAGTTGTGCAAGATGCCTTTTTTAGTCCGATTCGAAAATCCAAGTTACACTTCAAATTAATACGGTATTCCCGAGTTGTGACGTTGCATCACAAGAGTCGGCGGATCAAATGGTGGGACATATTCTATATATTGACTATAGAGAATATCCACACCTTCACCTTCCATATCAAGGAGTTCAAATAATTCGGAATTGGAATGTATTTCTTTAAATTTTAAATCAGTTTTCTTTAGTCCATGCAGTTGCAAGTGAACTGGCCCATCCTTTCGTCTGCCGGCGGGTCGGCTACATGAAGGGACGTCACTCTTGTGACTCAACGTCACAACTCGACAACTGTAGACTACTGCATGTTTCTATCCAAGGGAGATAATCAGGATTCAGGCACTTTCAAAGTTTCAACATTACTGCGTGGACCGGATCCCTTCAGTATTAAGTATTGTACCATCCTACTATTTTCGAGCATGGTATCTTAAAAGAGATATCTCAAACTAGCCCAGTAAACAGAACAGAATTAGCATTCGTTCCTAATTATAAAATCTTAAGTATGTTTCATAGCTCATGCCAAAGTTTCAAAGAGATTTGTCTTCGCTTCCAGTACCCAATGATGACACTTGAAAAAAATAAAAAATACAAAAAAATACTACAAAACGAAGACGAAGGATCCTCCGTACATGTACATTCACTTTCAGATTAACTTTGCTCATTTCTCTTCTATTATAACAACCGACATAAGTACAGTTTCTAGAAATCTTGAAACTTAGATTATATCTTTTTCGCTCAGATTCGAAATTCTGTAAACAAAATTACAAATCAATCTTTTGTTCTTAGTAACAATGGACAAAACGATCCTCTTGTCATTAGCTTACAATTATCGGACAATGGTGGGCGCCAAGCTCCTTCAGGATCTCTCGTTTTTAAAGTCAAATTACTTCTATTTTCTCGTGAATGGTGGAAACAAGTTTAGTTGTTTATGGTCAAATGTGTTTTATTTTGTACCTGTCATTTTCGTGGAGTTTGGGACAGATCGATTCCAGCCTAGATTTGAGGCTGATTACATCTTTAAATCACCTTTCAAGCATTACATGTGCATGAATATGTAAGTGAGGGGAGATACGAGAAGTCGGGTCTCGTGAAGGGTAGAGACAAACATGTGCATGCACAGAGATTTCTTGCATTTTCAATACTGGACTGCTCGCAAATGGCATACAATAACGTAACCAGAATAAGGGAAATTTTTTTACATCAAGGCTAAAATTCAAGAACTTTCCCGGGATGACAGCCAAAAATCTGGAATTCCAAACTGTACTTTCAAGGCCTGGAAATTGGTAATATAAGATTCAAGGTCTTTTCAGGTTTCCAATCCCCAGTGGAAGCATGGAGGCGTTGGCCAATGTATTCTAGCTTGTCGAATGTAAGGATGCCGACTTCTTGTTCATTTGCTTCTGAGTGAGTGAATGAGTGAGTGAGTGAATGAATAGAATTTAAAGATGTAATCAGCCTCAAAATGGATGGATTTTGTAAACTCTCCCCTATGCGTTTTTTCAGCAGGGAAGATTACCAAAGCATCATATATATGTATTATATTTGATGATAGTGGGATCGTCATATACAACGAATGCAAGAATATCTTATATGCTTGTTGACACGGCCGTGGAAAAATGAACGGCATGCCATGCCGTTTATTTTTAAAGATCAATTCCTTCTATTTTCTCGTGAAAGGTACATGTAGAAACAAGTTTAGTTTTTTGTAGTCAAATGTGTTTCATTTTGTACCTGTTGTAACATATGTCACTTTCGCTGAGTTTGAGAGACATTGATTTCAGCCCAAATTTGAGGCTGATTACATCTTTAACGTTGCTTTCAACAATATTTCAGCTATACTGCGACGGACCAACTATAAGCACCAACCAGCCAAGTTGCGTTCCTGCTAATTCAATTTCAAAGTTCAGAAATCTTTGAAGCAGCATGGAACCAGACACCCTCCATTCACCCTATAAAACACTGAGGACAGCACACAAGGCACAGACAGGATGCTTACATGGTGCAATAAAGAAAAGTGATATTATAAAGTTCCTGTTGCTTCTCAGCAAAATGCATTGAATCAACAGGAACCCGTGCCCCCCCAACCACCCGCCATTTGCTTCTGATATTACAGATGCATTAAACTCAGCAATCTGATAAGTGCAACTCATCTGGGAACAAACATCCAAGGAAAGTACCACTCTTTACCGAAAAACAAAATGACATCTGTGTGAAGCCAGATGCATGTTAATACAAATATCAAAATTACGATAAAACATCAGGTGAAGAAGTTTGAAGAAAGTCAAAACATTCACATGGCTCTATACAGAGTGAAACCTGTGTTTACTGATCATGCATGGGACCAGATTGTACATGGAATGTCAGTGTTGACAGGGTTCTGGTTTATCAAGGTTCAAAATACTTTAAATATAATTATAGGGGCCCTGGATAATGTCATATTAAGAGGGTCGATGCCAGGTGTCAGTATTCTCAAGTTTCACTGTATATAAACTTTACATGTACCTACCAGGAACACTAGAGTCAATGGCAGTCTTCTGCAGCAGAATGCCCTGTTCAACAATCCGCCGACCTTGCAAAAAACTCTCCCCGCCATATCCATATTAATCAAATAAACAACACTCAATTTCTAGTACTGCATGCTGGGTACATGTATTTTACCAGAATATCTTTTTCTCTGAAGCCGATAGATCCATCGAGCTGAAACTCAGTAATCACAACATCAGTGGCGAATCATTGAATGTGAGGTGTTGCTCCATGAAACAAAATGGCATGTTTTCATCCAAGAAACATCTGAAACACACCAGAATTAACAGACCAACCATTCACATATCAGCAAGCAGTCAAGTCAAAAATAATCCAATGAGAAGCTCAACTGTATTTCTCCATGGCTGTAATCCAATGAAATTCTCCGTTACATATCGCAGCTGATGTACATGTAATTCACAGGTCTAAAGAGAATCATCCAATCAGAAATCAGCAAAAGATCAGAACGAGAACTCAGCAGCAGATCAGCTACATTCACAGATCAAAGAATTGTCCAATCAGGAATCAACGAATTCATACAATCAAAATCTGGCTTGCATTCACCATGACTGTATTATCCAATGAAAATCCAGCTTGTATTCACAATCGCTGAACATGTATTATCCACTCATTCTTGTTGTAGAATTGGTTAATTTCTCTCTCAGAATTGGATTTGGAATGACGTTCAACTTCTGGATCTATCTACATGTAGGTGACTATAATGTCAACTAGAAAACACTCTCATATTTTTGATGATAATTCAGCAACATCAAATCTGAAGTGATCCTTTCTAAGTTGATAAACTGAAACCATGTATAACTGATAAACTGAGTAAAAATGCCTACAAAACACCAACTTGGCCTATAAACCACAAACTTGTAATCAGAAGTCCAAATTCAAGCTCAACCCTAGGTGCATGTGTTTACACACAAGGTGAACTTGGGGGCAACCAACAGTGGAATTAAGTATGGACAAACACTGGACATGGCCAGACTGGTCAAATGCCCCTTCCCCCTTATCCGGGTTGCACTTGGAGACAGAGAAATGTACCTGGCAAATTTATCATTCCAAACATCACCTGCCCCACAGGTACACCTTAATCAGTGGTCTATCAGTTTCAAGTTGATAAATGAACAAACAAATAGGCTATAAAATATCTTTGATCTCTCCACTCCCTCCACAAAAATGTACAATGTCTCCTAGTTGGTTCAGCTTAGCCAGAAGCTGTGAATATTAATGTACTGCCTGATCCTTATAAGCTACTGTGAAAATTTATCACTTATTTTATGCTCTACTGTGACAGTTATGGACATCAAACTGAGGCAATCACTGAGTTTTTAACTACCCAGACTGGGCACTTCAGTCTACTGTTAAAATCCATTGTAGATATTATTAGCTACTGTATGAATTACAACACATACAAGGGAAGTGGGAAGAGGTGCTGACATACTGAGCCATCATAAATGTTTGTTCATCTCATGAAGGGTTCAAGCTTCTTCTGTCCACCTGCACTTTCTCTAAGAATAAACTTTATGTCCAGGATGATAAGACTGCCGTCGTGATATTGTTTAAACGTAGTCCTGTTGCAATGCAGTCATATCCAGTGAACTCAAGAATCAGAGACTCAGGCTGTTAAAACGTATATCAGTAATTCCATGGAAGTAAATGTCATTGCACATTTAGCGTGAAATCATGAGTTGTTCATGAAGTGAAAATCTGTTTCACTTTCAACACAAGCACAACAGTACACGTAAACCTCATTTCTAAGAAACGAATTCTTGGAATAGCCTGACCATCTGTTCTCAGTAAGTCAATGATGACACAGGTCTTCTCCAATCAACATTTTGCTATTTCTTGAAGCAACATAGAGGAGAATGGTTGAACAGAATTTACAATTTTCATCATACAATAAATCCACTTAGATTCTGACAACATCAGACAAAGGACACGTGGTCCTGGAGTGGATAACTCTGTGACTGGAATGTTCCAACATGGTTAATATTATGTGAAATCTACCGCAACCAAATTCAATAATCCACAGGTATCTGCAGTCAATGGCCAGAACCAGTTGATATGAAAAATAAAATCAAGACAGAATAACTTTGAAACCATAACCAGCATGTGACGATCTTAAGTTGACACAATCTGGCTGAAAAATTACCCAACTTTGAGAGCTCTCGAATCGAGACAAAACTCCACAATCTCGATTCATAACAAACTCATCGCGATCTCCGACATCTAGTGCCTAATTACCAGCTGGAGTTTGGCCGAGCCATTCACATCATCGACTCAACTATTATACAATTCCGCCAAGCAAACCATGAAATCTGACCGGTCCCGCAGAGTGTCAGTGACAGGCGTATCTCAACAGGTATCAGCAGGTATTCCATAAATCATCCATTTTCTCGACAGATGTGCCAGGCAGGGTCACTGTAATACCGTTTCTCATTGTTTCAACTGTTATCACCAACCCTGGATTTTCACAAGTCATTCCAGTCCATATTAGACTGAAATTATTACCTTCTTTGACACCTGAACTTTTATGTGCGCCTGTAACATGTACACATTGTTCTCTTTTCAGAGCATATTAATGCATCCAAAAAATGATAGTGGACATTCTCCCCTTAAAATGGCATTCTTTCTGTTAGAGAATTGTCAACAGATTATACATGTACATGTATCTTCAATTCTCCTTTGAAATTATTATCCCTGTACTGCAGACATGGAATTCTCTGTCAGAAAAAAATTAAATCTACTGAGATTCACTGCCGCCTACCAGGAATATGACTTTTTGGGGCATTTCAAACAAAACTGACAACTTCATATTTTTATAAATTTTGGATAAAAATTAAATGTCTGAAATCAGACTAATTTGGAGGAATTCAAAAAATGATCAATTTTCAAAAAAGTCATATCTATACCACCAAATTCTACAGTCACAACCAGCTGATACTGAAAGCTCTAAATCCTGACCTCAATCTTTAACGTTTACTATGTGGAACACCTGAGAACAAACATATTCCAACTCACCCATGTACCAAAGAACAATCAATGACTATCATCAAAACAGATCAATCACAGAACTGTCATAAACTTGCCCTTTGAAACCCTTTGGTTCCAGGTTGGAGCTGTATGAATTACAAATACACCTGTGCCGGTTCACAAACTTCACATTGGAATTTTCAGCCAGTCAATCTATGATATCCAATCCAATCCAATCAGAAAACAGCTAACATGCCCTTTTGAAAATGACTGCAGTCAATTAACCGATAAAAATCTACATATATTAATTGTCTCTCACATGAGAATTGTCAGGAAGCCACAAACAGATTACATGTACAACCATCTTCTTGAAAATGACTACAGAATCAACCAATAAAAATCTATCTGTCTCAGCTACATGTACACATAGTCGACATAATAGCAAAATCCCCATCAGGAATTATAGCTTACATGTAGATAACTTATCTATAATTCAAGGAAATGACACAAGAATCAACCAATCAAAATTCCCATCTCTAAATGTTCACATTTTAAACATTTTAAGCCAGCCAAAAAAATCTCCAGCTTCCAATTAAAAAACAGGTAACATACAATCCACATTCATGACAGTCACTCAAATATTGACCAATCAGAATCTGAGGTATCATCATCATAATTTTCCACATGTGGATCATGAGTGACATGGAGAATCTCCAACAATCTCCTACAACCAATCAGAAAATAGCTTGCTTGAATGAGCAAATCCAACATTTCAATTTGCAATTATTAACCAGGAACAACTTTTTTTAATGTTTATAAACTTGACTGAAATTTTACAAATTCATGTTGCACGATATAATTTTCATTGGGTCACTCAACAACCAAATAACACACTTCTGAGCTGATCCTGAGAGCAATTATCCAACTACAACTACTTGTTAATGATATAGCATTCCCTCATTGTTTACTTCCACTGGTATTGTTCTCTCCACAGAAAAGAGTGATCACTCATCTCAAAATGAAACTGTTGAAGAAATGACAATTCAACATGTATCTTAAAACCCTGCAAGTATCCTGCTAGAATTGATGGCAGACAGGCAGCCATTCCCAGAACTAATGTGTTTTACTGACTACATTAAATGGAGCCTCGCTTGTTTCTTGTAGAATGGCCCACTACTTCAGTGTATTAATGCTAAGATAAAAATTTCTCTTTTCAAATACAGAGCCAGTCTCTTGTCCAACATTAAATATCCAATTGTATTGGGATATTATTGCAGTAGTATTCATAGATAACATACATACAGAGGGACACTCAAATCTTTGTTTCCTACCTCAGGGACTTCATCTACATGTACATGCATCATCTCAAGTATTATTTTGTTTTAATAACCAGATACAGTATTCTAATGAACTCCTCAAGTTTGCCCAATTAGCATGCAGAATTGTTCCCAAGTTTGCCCAATTAGCATGCAGAATTGTTCCCAACTTTGCCCAATTAGCATGCAGAATTGTTCCCAAGGCTTCGCCTAATTAAGTCCCGGAATTATTCCCACATGTATTTATTGAACAATCACCAGGTCCAAAAAGATGTAGTATACCTTAATAGCTTTATACATGCATATGTACATGGCCTTTAATTACCTGTCAGACATGTTTAACATCAAGCCCAAAATCAGAGATGTGCCCAAAATAGAAAGCCAAAATAAAAATAAAAACATTTAACAGAAAGCAAGTCTCAATATTTTCTATTTTTTAGCATTGAAAATAAATGTTGAGATATATTCAGTAAGAGTGAGCGAGTGAATATGAGTTGTTAATATCGCTTTCAACACTATTTCAGTCATATCATAATGTTTGGTTCCTATTCCTTTTCACACCTGGAAACCACATGGTAAGGGTCCTATTCAATCATGATAATTTGTGTTTGGATCCCTAACTGCTTTTTTTTTTTTGCCGCCCCGAATAGAGGGTGTGCCCAAAATAGAGAAAATTTTGAAGGCCCTGTATCCGTTAGACAAATTACCTTTACATGTAGTTCCTGGAATACCCTATGTCTTCTACATTATTCAGACGGCAAAATTTAACTTCAGGTATCTGCTGAGGGAAATTCTGCTAACATTCTGCAAATTTCACTAGCTAACTTTTCAGTTCTTGGGACAAATATCCATGCCACAGTATTTTGCTTCAGATAACATAAAGATGTTTTTTTTCTGCTTCTTATTCTAAAAATGCTGCTCGAAAAATGAGAAGAAATAGAGTATTATTGAAGAATTTCCATCAATATCTCAATGTATGTTAATTAAAACCATTGTTAATATCACCTAATATCCAACATGATCACAACATGTATATTGAAGACCAGTGAAAACTAAACTTGCTTTCTTGAAACCAATTTGAGGATGTGATTTTATAGTGTATCATTCTTGTTCACTTATAGGGAGCTATTGATTTCATGTACAAAATGTTTAAAGATTTTTCCTTTCCCCATAAGAACACTTTTAAATTTAATCATCAATCAAGCAAAATTCTCCATAGAAAAATATCTAACAGAACTCACGGCACTATGTCGGCAAATGTCAGAAATTTGACCAGCTAACTGGCATATCATGTCTTTGAGGTTTAATGACAGCTGCCAAGCCAGTGATAGGTTTTCTATCTGGGGAAGTAATGCCAAGCAACTTCCTAGCAACGTCACATTTTACAGGAAATAATCACGTCTCCCACACGATTGCTGTGTCAACTTTTTACTGAGTACCTGTAAGGCTTTTATTGGCAGTTGGTCATTCTTGTGGTTTGCAGATAGCAGATAGATTAGCAGATGACCCCATTTGATGATTGAGAGAGTGAATAGGATTTAATGTCGCTTTCAACAATATTTCAGTCATATCACGACATTAGATGAGGTCTTGACCCCATTGGATGAGGTCTTGGGGCCAATTGGATTCAGGCCTAGGTTTTGGGACCCCATTGGATGAGGTCTTGGCTTCATGAAATATGGTGATGTACAAACATATATTTGCAAATACTCAAATAAATTTTCCTCTACTGGAAACAGTCCTATAAATGTTTGTGCTCCATGAAAACCACAACATGCTGAAATGACAGTTTTCAAGTGCTTGCAATGACAGTTTCAAAGTCCTTTCAAAGACACTTTCAATGACAGTTAAGTTCTTCAATGATAGTTTCCAGGTACACCCACTGACAGTTTCCAAGTACTCTCAATGACAATTTCCAAGCACACTCACTGACAGTTTCCAAGTACTCTCAATGACAATTTCCAACTACTCTCAATGACAATTTCCAAGCACACCCATTGACAGTTTCCAAGTACTCTCAATGACAATTCCCAAGTACTCTCACCGACGGTTTCCAAGTCCTTTCAATGAGATTTTCCAGGCACACTCACTGACAGTTTCCAAGTACTCTCAAAGACAGTTTCCAAGCACACCCACTGACAGTTTCCAAGTACTCTCAATGACAATTTCCAAGCACACCCACTGACAGTTTCCAAGTACTCTCAATGACAATTTCCAAGTACTCTCACCGACGGTTTCCAAGTCCTTTCAATGAGATTTTCCAAGTACTCTCAATGACAATTTCCAAGTACTCTCAATGACAGTTTCCAGGTACATCCACTAACAGTTTTCAAGTACTTTAAATGACAGTTTCCAAGTACTCTCAATGACAGTTTCCAGATACACTCACTGCGAGTTTCCAAGTCTTTTCAATGAAATTTTCCAAACACTTTCAATGACAGTTTCCAATATCCCAGAATATGGTTGTCAAAGAGTGCTCTCCTCCATGATCCGAGAGTTCCCTGTCATGAAAATCATGTTCTCTTGCCGGCACCACCACAGCAACTGCTGACCACTCCGGACTATTTTTTTGAAGATATTTGACTGGCAATAACTTCATGTGATGATGCTCACCAAATTATCTGAGGTCTTACACATACTTGTGTAACCATCACTATAGAGCCTCCAATGAATGCTGTCTTTTTACCTGAACTATTTCAGGTGAACCCATACACCACACATTCAGATTCAGAGTAGTTGAACCTAACTAGAGGCCAGCTCAAATAGGCGGTCTGACCTAAACAAACAGTTATCAGGGTGGTCCTAATTGATACGGCAATTACCGTTCAAGTGGAATATATGTCCCACCTTACAGCTAGACTAAACTAGGAATGTTACTACTCACTCATTGTACATTTTAAACATTACAGTATCCACCTCAACAAACAGACAGTTTATTCAAATTTGAGGAATTCAACTGAAATTATCTAGAATGAATCATTCTGAAGACTGATCCTAGTCTGACAGAACTACACAGCACTAGGTCAAATAAGGTCCCATCATTTCAGTGTAATTGTTGTACCAGACAGCTTGTAAATATCAGCTAATCAGTCAACCATCATCTTATGCCATCACCAGATCCCTTCCTGTAAGGTACATGCCTCTCCACCAACTGTGGTTGCCATCTAATTTCTTGTGTAGCAATAGCGCTACGGTGTATACCAGACTGAGCGCTACGGTGTATACCAGACTGTCTGTGACGTCTACCAAGTGGTGTCCACCAGAGGACAAGTGGGGTCTAGCAACAGTGAAGTCCACCACAATTGCAGTGTCAACCAACTGTGGTACATGTTCATTTTATCCACCGATTGTGGTGTCCAGCATGTACTTCACTTGTCAATCAACCATCGATTGTGGTGTCCAGCATGTACTTCACTTGTCTATCAACCATCGATTGTGGTGTCCAGCATGTACTTCACTTGTCTATCAACCATCGATTGTGGTGTCCAGCATGTACTTCACTTGTCTATCAACCATCGATTGTGGTGTCCAGCATGTACTTCACTTGTCTTATCAACCATCGATTGTGGTGTCCAGCATGTACTTCACTTGTCTATCAATCATCGATTGTGGTGTCCAGCATGTACTTCACTTGTCTATCAACCATCGATTTTGGTATCCACCAGAATACATGTGTTATCTACCAAAAGTGGCATCCCCAAGAATAGTTGTGTGTTTACCAATATTGGTATCCACAAGAATGGTGGAGGTGTCTACCAATATTGGTGTCTACAATGGTGTACGTAAACAGTGTCCACCAATAGAATGTGGCGAGTTGACTACCAGTTATATGGAATACACACTGCAGTACATGTACCCATGGTGTCCACCATGTCTATATATCACTATCAAGTGTGGTGTCTATATCACTATGAATTATGGTGTCTATATATCGCTATCAATTGTGGTACTTGTTTTATCTACCAATTAGTGTTTTCATAGAACTCACTAAATCCAGAAATTTGTGCACGAGTGTGAATCCCAGTAACTGAAGGGTTAAACAACTGGATATACCATTTGTAAGCTACCATATCATCAATGCTATGAAGGGTTAAACAACTGGATATACCATTTGTAAGCTACCATATCAGTGATGCTATGCAATTTGACTTAACAATCAAAACAATTTTTTTGGAGTCCAATAATGTTAACACTAAGAGGTTTTACCTGTCATCATTTTTCTACTCCCCGAGAATTGAATTATATAAAATATAAAAGGTATGCATATTTAGTCTTGTGAACAGGTAATAATTAAGTTACAATGTCTAATCAGTTCAAAGAAACTGGAATAGCCTTATATAAATGTTTTCATGTGCTATTAAAAGGAGAATTCTTAAAACAAAATAAATAAAACAACAAGAAAGACAGGCTAATGATGGAGCACATGTAACTCATAAACTGTCTGAGAAATGTAATTTAAATTGAAAAGATACATACTTTTTATGATTTATTTTCTTTTCAAATGCTCTTTTGCCTCAAAATGCATTTAATTCTGTAGTATTTGTTTTAAACTTCAATTACTTATTTTCTTTGGAGCCTGTAGTTGACAGTTTTGATGACAGGAGTTTTCTTTTATTTCCGATCAAACAGGTCTAACCAGATAATCTAAACAAACAAAAACAATCAAATCCCTGCCTCGTCTGTATCTTCATGTCACTACATGTATATGCATAGCTTGAAAGCATAGTTTCAAGTGTGATTTGTTTTGAAATGGTAAACTTTTCTCATGCATGAATGTACACATTTTCTTTTAGGGTTTGGAAACTAGTTACCAAACAAATTAATGATCGATAATGTCTTTGTTTATTCACTGGTGATGTTCTACTGTTCCGTGATATTCTGTCTGCGGACCAATGGGTAGTACTCCCAGTTTAAATTTGTGGTTCATACTTTCTCTCTCCTTTCTATGGCTACAGTGTGGAGAATATTTGGGTCATTCCATGAAATGGGGTCACCTTTAAGCACTCAAACTTAAAACCAGTGAATTTTCTAAAATATTACACTGATTTTAAAAACATTTATTCCTATTTAATGCCAGATACAAGTAGATATACATAAGATAACATCTTAGTTATATGTACGGCCATTACTTTTGGAGGACCATCGGTGACACCCACGGACCCCAAAAATGTGGCATTGCAAACACTGATGCTTTTGTTTGCACTGTGTGCATGAATTGCTAACAAATTTGACCAATAAAACAACTTAAAGTATTGATCTGGCTCATGTCTTTCAATTTATTTTAATTTATTTCATATCAGTCAATCTTAAATGCAGATTCTGGATGCATGAAACCCTCAAAATTCAGGTTGCGCGTGTAACGCTTGGTGTCCTCTTTTGTTACTTACCTTACCTCTTACCTGTCACCAAGAAAATGTCATTCAGTGGTCATTCAAAACTATTCTTGAGCTGGGCTAATCTTGTCTATTATCGATCCAAATATGACAGGATTTTGATGTGTCCGTAATAGCAGTTGGAATATACTTTTATGTCTCGCTTTCGTGTCCTCTTTCGTGTGGTTACACGCACCACCCTCGGCTTGCATTTTACATATTTTTTTTTTGGCATGAATTACAATGTGCAGCAATGGAACCCAAAATTTGTGACATGGCTGGTGGAGCCACTTTAGAGTAGGTGTCATATAATGAGGCAATTGCAAAAAATAGCGGGTAAGTAGTATTGTGCTATTTCGCGTCCTGAACAGTTACGTTTGCCACTTCGTTACATGTGTGACAAACAAATGTTGATTCCAGAAGAAAGAAAGTGAAACTATGACCAGTCTTACATATAAAATGTTCATGTGCCATGATCAGTTTGATGGTAAAGTCTAGAGTTTGATGGCGACCTAGTATGGTGATTTCACATGACGTATGCGAAAGGACACGAAGCCATTTTTGGTGTCCATGTTACACGCACCACTTGATTGGATTGAGGCAGTCAATGCCACTAAATGTGCTCACTAAGAATAGGATTAAATATTCTAACAATTTGATCATGTTTTTATTCTATTGGACACTTAAATTAACATGTTATGTGGTGAATTTTGCATATAGTTTGGTGTCCTCGTTACACGCGCAACTTCATTATTTTATTTTTTCTCCCAAATTGTTGAATATTATCTGTTTTCTTATGTTTTCCGAATCTCTGTATATCAATATTATCCCTGACTTAGTGCAGCCAGGAATTGACATCTTTTAAAATTGGTTTGCATGTCACACTTTGTTACCCCCATTTCATGGAATGACCCATTTCTAATCAGTGATAACTGGACAAATTTTGACTAGAAATTTGCCAAAATTATCATCAATGTCAGCATATTAGTCTTTTCTTGGGATAAGTGAGTGAATAGAATTTAACGTCGCTATCAGCAATATCATGACGAACCAATCAAGCATCACCCAGCCCAGTTGTGTTCCTGCAACTTCAAAGAAGAAATCTTTGAAGCAGCATGGAACCAGACACTCTCCATCCACCCTATAAAGCACTGAGGACAGCGCACAACATACAGACAGGACGCTTACATGGTGCAATAAAGACAAGTGATATTACAGTGCTAGACATCACATTATCAAGTTCCTTCTCAGCAAACTGCATTGAAGCAACAAGAACCTGAACCCACCTAACCACCTGCTTTCTTGGAATAATGCAATAATTTCATATATATTTACCATATTTCACTCCAGTTATCAATACATGTAGTTAAACATCTGCCTCATAATGTAGAGAAAGATTATGAATCACAAATTTACACCGGGAATCGCGCGTCAATGCACCTACAGGTTGGTTAAGAATTAAAGTGGGAAAGTCAGATTAATTCATTTGTTTACTATGTACACATAAGTTTACTGTGAAACCCAGAATGTTTTGAACTAGCAGACTTCTTTGATGTAGCAGTAATATACATGTACATGTATGTCTGAGGAATCTTCATGCACAATGTACAAAACATGAATCAACATGGACAGATGTCTTGTTCACATCATTAGGAGAAATTATCATTCTTCTTCAGCAAAAAGATACATTATATTTATTCAAAGTTTCTTCATGAATGATGCATTGTTTGGATTTTTTGATGTTATGGCCAAACATGTATGCAACAGTATACAATTATTGCACGTTATAGCGCGGGACATCACGATTTGTCAGCTCGAGACAAGTGATGTACAACGAGCGCACAGCGCGAGTTGTACATCACTTGTCGAAAGCTGACAAATCGTGATGTCCCACTCTATAACATGCAATAATTGTTTTATTATACCGAATGTTATATTTTTAGTGTGTACGGTAACACTAATTCTAGTTCTGTATCGCTCATAATTTTGAAATGCTCCCATTTGCCAGCGACATCCATAGTCGAAACAGTTTTGATGCGACAGATCATCCACACTGGCAGACGACCTGAATCGGCCTGTCACCATGGGTACGCTGGCCAACAAAAACAAATGGGAGGCTATACTCCTGGCCGGACCAGCAGATGATGATGACCATGGAACAGATGTCATGTTCAATGCTCTGCCATGGTACGTGACATTTATTCAACGGTAAGGCAAGATATGACTGCATCATCACTGAACATCACGATTTGTAGAATGACACGTGACAGGCTGCCAACCAATGAAAACATTACAAATTTACATGAGGTATAATAATTTCATTTATTGCCCCAGACCGGCATTATTTGTGGAAGGTGCCTGCCTGCTGAATGCCAAATCTGATCACTACTTGTATGTAGATAACTTGTGTATGATACATTCTGACATCTACAAGATGCAATAATTTATTGAATTAGCTTACCATAAGTTCCTGTTTAATAAAGATCAATGTCTACATGTAGTTATAACCACAATAAAGGACTGGGTCGATAGGTATTAGATAAGGCCGCTGTTAATTAATGGTTCGTTTCCCGTAACCCGCCCGCATCAGTATTTTTGCAAGCAATAATTACGCATTGTATTAATTATTGGTACTGATCCCTAAAAAAAAATGCCTATAATGAGTTCTGATTTCGCGAAGCAGCGCTCTCCAGTGATTAAATTGCTCGTAAAATACCGAGATTGTCGTAACAAGTTTCGTAAAGCCGTCATCCGTTCGAAGGGCACTGCAGCGCCACCTGTTGTGCAGTTCAAGGGATTCCCCATAAACTGACCAATGAAACGGCAAACTTTCTTGGGAATCCTCTAAGCTACGTCATTATGTTTTCCAGTCGGAGCTCCGAAAGGAAATTCTGTGGTCTCAATTCCGTAGCTTGTCTGATCGCAAAAACAGTAAATAACAACAAACTGAACATCCACAATGTAATCTAACGAAATATGCATTGAGAAGTGAAGAAGTATAACTATTCGTCTGCAAACTAGATATCGATTTGCACGCGGAGTTCTCAAATCGAACGGAAGTATGTTCATCATACACCCCTTTCGTTCCTCGTACACCGCGCAATGAATGTAGAAATGTCCGCATGGTTGATCGCATTCATCCTGGTTTTGATCAAAATGTTTTGGCCAACGGAGCCACGATAGCTTCAACAAACGATCAGTTTTATGTTAAATTCACAACTTTCCTATTCTCTGAAAAGACGACCGCCAGCTCTGTCATCGAGCGTTTTCTTTCCAAGGCAGATTTGAAACTTCCGTCGATGATTCTCCTGCATTATATGGGCGCTTGTAATCAGCAAATAAATTATATAAATCTATAAATCACTCGGTGCCATGGATCAAGAATCCACAGTGGCGGACTTGGAAGAGAAGAAAGACTTCTCTTCCAAGTCTTTACTGACTCTGAAAATCGGAAGAAGGCATCGTGATTAGACCAAAGCTGTTGTTGTTGTTGTTGACCAGTGACTTGCTTAGGACAGCTGTATTATAGGAAAATTTATGAATCCTAAAAAATTAGGATTAATATTATTACTATGTATGGTTGCTTTGGTGAAGGCTGATTTAATATTGTTAGCCAGTACTAATCTGATGGAAACCAGTTCTAAATTAGCTCCATATATGACACCTCACATAATGTATTTTATGTCAAAGAGTCATGTCTATGGATTGTGATCTGTGATTTCTTTTTAATGGTTATTATGTATGCATTATTCATTTAATTAGCAGGTCACTGTTCCTCTAGCAGAGGTTTTGTTTGATAAATCTAGTCCAGTAAAAGGTTTTATATTTTCAAATTTTGCATCCCAAGTTTTGTTTTAGTATTTTTTTTTTTTCTCGCTAGGTAATAATTAATAATTAATAATTATCGCCCTCAGCATGTCTATTTTCAAAAGCAAGGTTACGAGAAACAAAGAATTAATTAACAACGGCCTAAGGATTATTTGTGTCAATTTCCCAGTTCACGTAAGCCGCTGTACGTGTGTTCTAGCACAGCTGAAAAATTATGACCTCGAAAAAGATCCTAAACTCACAGGTAATTCAGGAATATCACCTGTATGTTTTTATTTCCCTTCGTAAGAATAACCAGTCGGAGTTGTCAAAAGAAAAAAAAATCATTATAGGCTCCTTGTACTTGCTGGGAGTATATGAACAGAATACCATTTATTTTGTCATTATAATTATTACCAGCCTAAGGTTTCTATTAACGAGTCTAATTAAACAGTGAAAGAGTTTCAATTTGTAACAAACAAGTTTAGGCCCTTAAAGGAGTACTTACCTTATTTTTGAGTGTGACTATATTTATCAGCACTCGCATTTCAAATCTTATTATATAAAACTTATGTTGATAAAATGCGAAATAAAAGAAATATTGAATATTTTGTTGCTCGCCACGGCGTGCACTGGGCGCCGCCATTGCACCACTGCGTGACGTTTTTAGATGAGCGGAAGTAAGTTTATACTCATCTAAAAACGTCACAACGTCATGGAGACTTAAGGTTGATCGTGTTGATCATGCTGATAATTCATACGAGAAGGAACCCAGTAAATCCACTGCCGTTCTAGTTGATTTTAGTTGTTCAAGTGTAATCATGAAAATGTTTACGGACTTAAAAGCATCGTCGTTCAACTCAAATCACTGGACAATTGCAGAGAACGCTCTTTTAGTTTACCGATCAGCTTCAAATTTTGTCCAAATTGAATCGGGAAATTCTCCGCTGAAAAACTTGGGGAAGGAATTCTTCAGTTGTCGGAGATAACCTAAACCACTTTCCTTTTAGGAATTACCCCCGTGTGAATTGCCGCGCCAGTTTTTCCCTCGAATTGAAACTCAGACCCAGAGTAGTTCATATGTCCGTAGTTGGAAGGTCCCTGGATCAAGCGTTAGCCGTGACGTTGTCCTGAATGCTGACGTCATCAATCACGTCATCCCACAGGCAACATGGCGGCGCCCACGTCGACGTCAAAGGAGAAACATGGCTTCACAAATTGTAATAAAAATAATAGGTTATCGCCCCCAACGACAATAAAATAGTTGGTTATATTTCTTTAAGAGTCTAACCTTTGTAATAGGAACCTATATTACATTAGGTAAGTACTCCTTTAATTAAATGTACACCGGCCATTTAGCTAACTATTTATAATAGTCATCATGGAAGGAATTTTCTTTTTCTAAAATCATATTATGGCTTACATAATTTTTTTTGATGGGAGGAGAGGGACAACCATCAAAATGGTTGATTTTCAAATATGGCAACACAATAGCAGTCAAATTAAAAAGTGGGATAGGAAGGGGGGGGGGGGGGGAATCCCAGACTTCCACTTCTTATATCATCTAATATAGCCCTGAATTATAATTACATGTATACATTATACAAGAGGACATTTCTTGATATTCATTCTCCCATCAGAAGAGCCTAGTGGAAAGCTCTGATTTCTAGCTTACATTTGGGATACAATCAGGATGACGATCAAGATTATTACTGCACACCTTATAAATACTAGAATTTAGCTGAATGTCCTCAAGCCAGAATATATCTATAAGTACTTTATTTACCTGGGGTGAGGGAATGATTGATTAACGTGATTAGACAATTCAAGCATCAAAACCTAATAAAAACTAGTATTATGGTCAAATAGATTGGATTCTCAGCCACATTATGTGTTTAACCCTTTCGTACTTATACCGGCCAAAACCGGCCGGCACCGTATATACCCATAACGGCTGAAACCGGCCGCAATTGACCACCATATAAAACCATCGCCGGACAGTAAAATGTTCATCAAGTGACAGCTCGTCGATAGTTCACATCGTTGAACAAGGAATTAATCCCCAAAACTTGTTCAAATTTCAGTGTAAATCATGCAATAAACGTATAAGAAGTTTATTTTACTGAAGACGTACCTTCATTCTGATGGAAATTGAGAAAATCAGCGAAGAATTTGCCGTTTTGGGGCCATTTTCAACGCCATCGAAATCTCACTTCCCGCGGTAGAATGTGGGAAATCTTGGCCTCATTTCAAAGGTCAGTTCTCCCACTTTCGACCTATGATGAGTGATTTAACAAATAACCAAGCAATAACGAAGGATTTGATTGGATAGAAATGATGTCAGCTCTTCTTCATGGAGGTGAAAACGGAGAAAATTGAGCTGGGGAAGCTGATTGGTTGATAATGAGGTCACGGCGTGAGACAATGGCAGCGATTGGCCGGCTGTCTATTTCCCGCTTTGCTGGGTGAATTCGACTGCAGAAAAATGGCGTCGTACACAACTTCAGCGAGCCGACTGTTGTGTTTACCATGGAAATAAAGGTTTTGCCGGATTTATATGTCAGATAACTACCCACAGAGATGATGCAATGGTATTTTAGCACGATCGTCCAGTTGAAATGGGCGAATTCTGATGAGATTTTTCATGGAAACTTTTCATTTGGCTGGGACATACACGCACGGTAATGTTGCCAAAATCAAAGTTTTTTTGTTGTTTTTTTTCTTTTCTTGTCTGGTCTGCTTTTATTTTAGACACAAACGGAGAGATATTTTAAGGACAGGATAATTAAAGTATGGGTCTTATGAAAATATATATATTTAGCAGGGTTACAATAAAACTACATGCAAATATATTGCTTCAAAAAAAGACAGTCCGTAACAAAATTCTCCCGCATGCATTTATCCGAACAT
>JAVTVY010049324.1:0-24024 GCA_036873755.1 Hanleya hanleyi
AGGTGAAGGCGAAGGTGACCTGTAACGCCAGTATACAAAATTATACCGAGCGCATTGAATCCTCATCATATGATGTTGAGACAGATCAGAACGAAGTGTCAGTAAAATCAGGTGTGTTTTGAAGAGCATTCTCTCATCAATGATGATGCTATACTGTACACATACAAAATATGAAGTGTTGCTGTGTTGGGCCTATAGCACAAAATCACAAGCAAGTTGGTACAACTAGGCACACGGGGTCTCATTTCTGTCGCTAACGTGTTGATTTGGGTGAGGGGATCCTCTCATGGGGAGGTGTGGGTGGGATGGGGCCTAATGTCTCAAGCACTTTTCCAGGTTTTCCATCAATATACTCTATTCCATACCCCAATATTTCAAGCACGTCAAATCAAACAAAATAACTGGCATGCACTCTATGGAGAAGGGCCTCGTGAGGCACAAAGTGCAATTTTTTGTTGTTGTTTATCTGCAAATCCGCTCAACTCGATGGGTATCTTTCACTTGTTCTCACAGTTGCCTGGCCTGTGTGATATTGGGTGGTCGAAGTCTACGTATAGTTTTTTTTTCAATAAATTATGGAAATTAATATAAACATATATACAGATATTTTTTTAAATAGATTTTTTTATAAGTGTATTTCTCTTTCATCTTTGGCTCAATTAAAGTCATTCTCTAAAATGTGAAGCCGAGTTAATACAGTTTTAATTATTTACCAAACCCTGTCCTCTATGACATAGAATAAAAGAGAAGTTGGGAATAGAACCGCTCAACACAGTCATTTCTAAACATCAAGTTGTACATAAGTATTTTTACTTACTCTGTACAAGCTGAGGGCATTTTTGTGGCTTTTGAAAATTTTGAGATTTTTGCGAGTCTGTCCATATTTAACTAAGCGACGTCCAAGCGAGCTAATGTACGCGCGTTATATTCATATCAAGTATGGTGCGGCTTGTGTTTAATGAAGCTTGGAATGTTTATACAATTAATTTTCTTCTCACTGTTACACAATAAATATTTGCTGCGTGGAATCCAGTCATTTGTTCATAGGGGCAATATTCTCATCAGCCATCACCATTCAATGTGAATGTGATACATGTACAAGTCCATGGTCATTGATACAGTAAGGTGAAGGCGAAGGTGACCTGTAACACCAGTATACAAAACTAGAGGTTCCGCTTTGACCCTTGAGTTGCCGCTCCGGCATGAAGCCTATGCTGGTTGTTTTTTTTAACAAAAACATACGTCTCCCCCATCCTCCCACCCTGCCTTGAATGGGCACATTATTTAAGGGAAAGTGCTATAAAATGAATGCAATAAGTATCTTAAACAAAGCTGCGTATCTAAAAATATTAATTACAAAGAAGCGATACAAGTAGATGAACGGATGGACAGACACCGGACACGGATGCATGCATGCACACATACACCAAAACCTGATCAAATGCGGGAGCTATGCCATTGAAGCTTCCATCCAAGTTTGGTGAAATTCCGTCCAGTAGTTCTCCAGATATCTTGCAGACAAGCCCTGTATATACATGTACAAGTAGATGGACGGACGGACGGACACTGGACATGGATGAATGCACGCACACACATCAAAACATAATCAAGTGAGGGGGCTATCCCACTGAAGCTTCCATCCAAGTGGGGTGAAATTCCGTCCAGTAGTTCTCAAGATATCTTGCAGACAAGGCCTGTATATACATGTACAAGTAGATGGACGGACGGACGGACACCAGACATGGATGAATGCACGCACATACACCAAAATCTAATCAAATGAGGGGGCTATCCCAGTGAAGCTTCTATCCAAGTTTGGTGAAATTCCATCCAGTAGTTCTCCAGATATCTTGCAGACAAGCCCTGTATATACATGTACAAGTAGATGGACGGACGGACGGACGGACACCGAATACGGATGAACGCATGCACACACACCAAAACCTAATCAAATGAGGGGGCTATCCCAATGAAGCTTTCATCCAAGTTTGGTGAAATTCTGTCCAGTAGTTCTCCAGATATCTTGCAGACAAGCCCTGTATATACATGTACAAGTAGATGGATGGACGGACGGACACCGGACATGGATGAATGCAGACACACAAACCAAAACCTAATCAAATGAGGGGGCTATCCCACTGAAGCTTCCATCGAAGTGGGGTGAAATTCTGTCCAGTAGTTCTCAAGATATCTTGCAGACAAGGCCTGTATATACATGTACAAGTAGATGGACGGACGGACAGACACCGGACACGGATGAATGCACGCACATACACCAAAACCTAATCAAATGAGGGGGCTATCCCAATGAAGCTTCCATCCAAGTTTGGTGAAATTTTATCCAGTAGTTCTCCAGATATCTTGCAGACAAGCCCTGTATATACATGTGCAAGTAGATGGACGGACGGACGGACACCGGACACGGATGAATGCACGCAGATACACCATAACCTAATCAAATGAGGGGGCAATCCCAATGAAGCTTCCATACAAGTTTGGTGAAATTCCATCCAGTAGTTCTCCAGATATCTTGCAGACAAGCCCTGTATATACATGTACAGTAGATGGACGGACGGACGGACACCGGACACGGATGAATGCACGCACATACACCCAAACCTAATCAAATGAGGGGGCTATCCCAATGAAGCTTCCATCCAAGTTTGGTGAAATTCCATCCAGTAGTTCTCAAGATATCTTGCAGACAAGGCAAGGGGACGGACAGACATCCATCCATCCAGACAGACATCCATCCATCCAGACAGACAGACAGACAGACAGACAGACAGCATAGTAATCCATCCATCCAGACAGACAGACAGACAGAGAGACAGCACAAACACTAGATGTCTCCCCCCAACATAGTTGGGGGAGACATAATTATACCGAGCGCATTGAATCCTCATCATATGATGTTGAGACAGATCAGAACGAAGTGTCGGTCAAATCAGGTGTGTTTTGAAGAGCATTCTCTCATCAATGATGATGCTATACTGTACACATACAAAATATGAAGTGTTGCTGTGTTGGGCCTATATCACAAAATCACAAGCAAGTTGGTACAACTAGGCACACAGGGTCTCATTTCTGTCGCTAACGTGTTGATTTGGGTGAGGGGATCCTCTCATGGGGAGGTGTGGGTGGGATGGGGCCTAATGTCTCAAGCACTTTTCCAGGTTTTCCATCAATATGCTCTATTCCATACCCCAATATTTCAAGCACGTCAAATCAAACAAAAATTATTTGCTGGGAATGTGACTTTCACATCCCTGTCTGGACATGCTAGTGAGGAACCCTCAATCCCAGATTAATTACCATTGATGAAGCTAACGTCCAACAAATGTAAAATTGAGCTTGGCATCCGGCCGTATGTTATTCAGTGATGTATTACGCTACGGACCCTGTTGCCTCGACGGAGGTCTTTGCGCTCATCCAGCGCTTGTTTATAACATATCTATTTTGACAAAGTTCATGAGGTGTACTTAAGGTGAAGTATATAACATATTTATTTTGACAAAGTCCATGAGGTGTACTTGAGGTGTAGGTAAATTACAAGTATATTTTGACAAAGTCCCAGAGGTGTACTTGAGGTACATGCATATTTTGGCAAAGTTCATAAGGTGAACTTGAGGTGTAGTATATAACATATCTATTTTGACAAAGTCCTCGATGTGTACTTGAGGTGTAGGTAACTTACAAAAATATTTTGACAAAGTCCATGAGATGTAATTGAGGTGTATACAAAACAAATGAGGTATACACCTCAGGTACACCGCAACTTGTACACCTCAAGTCTGTAAGGGTGTTTACCTTGGCAGAACCCTTTGGAAGTGGCATTCTCTTTCCGTTCCCTGGACAGACATCATGAATTCCATAGTGGTCATAGAAGTCACAGTCTTTCAACGGTTTCATTTTCCACGGTGTCTTCTTGAAAGATGCATAACGAGGTGACACCACATACAGTACATCGCCACTGAAAAGACAAACTTGTCCAGTTCCGTATATGGTATATACCTTATCGTCTCCTGATGTACCGCGATATAACATCTTCTTTCCTGTAAACCATTCCTCCAACATAGAAGTATCTGTATCAGTTGTCTCTCCCAACCTGGCTTCTTTGAATTTGTATTGGAAATCACCATATACTGCTCGTTCACGTCCATACAGACTGTTCTTCTCTTTCTTCGGACAGGTACTATTTTCCCGAGAGACGGAATCAATAATTCTCTTGCCATGTCCAGTGAGTTTTTTCTTCTCTTTCTTCGTCCGACTGGAACTCCGTGTAGATTCAATTCTTCCCTGCGTGGAAGGGTATTTTCTGCCTCTCACCGAACAATTTAGCTTGTTTTTCTCTCTCATAGGAGTGGAACTTCTTGTCCGTCTATTCAGTACATGCCCGGCAGAAACATATTTCAGCTTGGGTAATTCATTAAGTTTGTTAGTTTCTTCATTTTTCCGGCTGGTACTCCTTTTTTGAACAGAATATACTTTTCGTTTTCTCACCAATCCATTTTTCCCCGTTCCCGTCCGAACAGAACTTTTTTTATTAACATATTTGTCGACTGGAACGAGGTTGTGAATGGAATTCTTCACATGATCCCCGCTTGTTAAAATATTACGTGGATGGTGACCGTTCGTTTCTCCTTTGTTAACTCTGTTTCCTTCACGGAATGAATGGGAACAACGTGGATTCATTTCACATGAAATCTACTTTCAGCTGATATAATGTATTTACGTGTACGTTAATTCATAAGCAAGCAATATATCTGTCAGTGGAATTCTCAGTCTGTCTCGTTGAAATAAAAAATATGCATCGACCCATAAATATGCTCGATATACTGTCACACTAAGATCTTATCGATCTGTTGACATTCTCGTATTATATACTCTCATGTCCATATGACGTGAGCATGCGCGTTGAGAAAGTACAAAGCTTGCACGTTTGAACAGGAACAGATCGTCATGGCCGATTAGGATACAAGCGAAGGTATTTATGTGTAGACTATTGCCACCTCTCCAGTTTGTCCGTGTTCTGTGGCTTTTAAATATGATGTGCCTGTAGGGCTGTCTGTAGTTTCCTTCAAATCCAGTGAAGGTGGACATATATCCTTCACTGCGTCATTCACGTAGCGATTATCCACAGCGAGAAGATCGTCTATATAGCGTTTGGTGAATGAAGCTGGGACCTAGCTGGGAAAGATAGGTATGGCCGATTTATCTCAAATTGATCGATTTTCCTGCATTTCTCTCAAATTTCATCAGCATAACTATGGCGCCAAGCAGCGAGAGAGAGAGAGAAAGAGAGAGAGAATTAAGGTTCAATGTCGCCTTCAGCAATATTTAAGCTATATAGAGACAATCAAACAAAATTCTAAGTATTCCAAGAAAAACAAGTCAACAACCCAGCAATCTAGAAGTATACAACACACCACAAACTTAATATACAACAAACCGATTTCTCTTAAATAACCTTCTTTTACTTCTTCATTTACCCGACTAAAAAGATCTTCTAAAGTAGCTGCTTGATGAACCAAATCTCTTACAATCTTTAAATCTATACAGTCTTTCACTGTGAGATCTTTGTGGCATGGAACACACCTTGGGGCTGGTTTCTTTTTTAATAAATGTTCGTGAGTTAGTAGGGTAGTGCCGATTCTACATCGCCTGATCATGGTTTTTGGAAATTCAGATGAATATATCCTACAGATATTTGAAACTCATGAAGTTTGCTATTATCCACAGCATCCCTAAAAGATTGAAACAGCTTTCTCACCTTGGGACTGTCTCTTTTTAGTAAATGTTCGTGAGTTAATCGTGTACGACCAATTCTACATCGCCTGATCATGGTTTGATCGAAACGGTTCGGGCTGTTCAGATGAGTTTAGTCTACAGTTTTTTGAACTCATGAAGTTTGTTATTATTCACAGCATCCCATAAAGATTGAAACAGCCGTCTTACAGAAATACAGATAGAGGGTCTGAAATCGCTATATGGGATTCCAACAGGATCAATCTCATCATCTATGGGTGCCTTATCCATTCTCTCAGCCTCAGTATTGCCTTTGATGCCAACGTGACTAGGCAACCAACAAAACACAATACCAATCTGTTGACCAAATCTACAGTCATGTAATTGTAGAATATTTAAGATAGTGGGATGAGTCGAAGTTCCACTTTTAATCGCTTGATGGCATGACAGTGAATCTGATAATATGATATTTTATTCTTTCAGTGGACCTAACACCTTCCAAAGCCAACAATATAGCTTTTGCTTCTGCAGAGAATATCGAACTTTTACCTGGTAGACGATATGTTTTAGTTTTTGAACTAAAGATAGTAGCACTAGTAGCACAGGCTACTCTCTCACCATCCTTAGAACCATCTGTATAAATAGCCTGATGTGATCTAGATTTTTCTCTCAGCAGACCAAATTCTTGTATACAGAAGAGCTGGCTCCATTTTGCCTTTTTATATTTCGTTAGTATAATATCAACTTTTGGTTGAGCAAACTGCCATGGTGAAATTGGTAAGAGCTTGTTAGGTAAAATTTGACTAAGCTTAATACCATCAGTTACAATGTGTGGTTTCATACGAATTCCAAGAGGTGGGAAAATGGATGGTTTCTTTAAATAGAGATCCACGAACTGAGGTTTGAAAACACAGTTATATGCAGGATTCGAGTGATTTGATGGCAATTTTGTGATATATTGCATTGACAATTTAATTCTTCGGAGTTTTAAAGGGAAATTCATCTGCTGCGACATAAAAGCTTTCTTTAGGGGATGTTCTGAACGCTCCAAGGCAAAGTCTTCATCCTTGATGGAGAATAGGATCTAGCTTTGCCAAGTATCTAGGGATGCCTTGGCCATTTCATCAGCTTCAGTATTTCGTCTGATGCCAACGTGGCTAGGCAACCAATAAAACACATCAATCTGTTGATGAAATCTACAGTCATGTAATTGTAGAATATTTAATATAGTGGGATGGGTCGAAGTTCCACTTTTAATCGCTTGATGGCATGACAGTGGATCTGATAATATGACATATTTTTTTCTTTCTGTGTACCTAATACCTTCGAAAGCCAACAATATAGCTTTTGCGTCTGCAGTGAATATCGAACTTTCACCTGGTAGACGATAGGATTTAGTTTTGGAACTAAAGATAGTAGCACAGGCTACTCTCTCACCATCCTTAGAACCATCTGTATAAATAGCCTGATGTGATCTGTATTTTTCCCTCAGCAGACTAAATTCTTGTGTATAAAGAGCTGGCTCGTGTTTGCCTTTTTATATTTCGTTAGTGTAATATGTACTTCTGCTTGAGCTAACTGCCGTGGTGGAATTGGTAAAAGCTTGTTAGGTAAAATTTGACTAAGCTTAATACCATCAGATACAATGTGTCGTTTCATACGAATTCCAAGAGGTGGAAAATGGAGGGTTTCTTTAAATAGGGATCCACGAACTGAGGTTTGAAAACACAGTTATATGCAGGATTCGAGTGATTTGATGGCAATTTTGTGATATATTGCATTGCCAATTTAATTCTTCGAAGTTCTAAAGGAAATTCATCTGCATCGACATAAAAGCTTTCTCTAGGGGATATTCTGAACGCTCCAAGGCAAAGTCTTGATCCTTGATCGAGAATAGGATCTAGCTTTGCCAAGTATCTAGGGCTGCCTTGGCCATTTCATCAGCTTCAGTATTTCGTCTGATGCCAACGTGGCTAGGCAACCAATAAAACACATCAATCTGTTGATGAAATCTACAGTCACGTAATTGTAGAATATTTAATATAGTGGGATGAGTCGAAGTTCCACTTTTAATCGCTTGATGGCATGACAGTGGATCTGATAATATGACATATTTTTTTCTTTCTGTGTACCTAATACCTTCGAAAGCCAACAATATAGCTTTTGCGTCTGCAGTGAATATCGAACTTTCACCTGGTAGACGATAGGATTTAGTTTTGGAACTAAAGATAGTAGCACAGGCTACTCTCTCACCATCCTTAGAACCATCTGTATAAATCGCCTGATGTGATCTGTATTTTTCCCTCAGCAGACTAAATTCTTGTGTATAAAGAGCTGGCTCGTGTTTGCCTTTTTATATTTCGTTAGTGTAATATGTACTTCTGCTTGAGCTAACTGCCGTGGTGGAATTGGTAAAAGCTTGTTAGGTAAAATTTGACTAAGCTTAATACCATCAGATACAATGTGTCGTTTCATACGAATTCCAAGAGGTGGAAAATGGAGGGTTTCTTTAAATAGGGATCCACGAACTGAGGTTTGAAAACACAGTTATATGCAGGATTCGAGTGATTTGATGGCAATTTTGTGATATATTGCATTGACAATTTAATTCTTCGAAGTTCTAAAGGAAATTCATCTGCTTCGAAATAAAAGCTTTCTCTAGGGGACATTCTGGACGCTCCACGGCAAACTCTTAGTCCTTGATGGAGAATAGGATATAGGGCTGCCTTGGCCATTTCATCAGCTTCAGTATTTCGTCTGATGCTAACGTGGCTAGGCAACCGATAGAACACAACGTCAATCTGTTGATGAAATCTACGATCATATTACTGTAGAATGTTCAAAATGGTGGAGTGAGTTCCACTCTCAATGGCTTGAAGTCATGGCAGTGGATCTGAATATATGACATATTTTCCTCCTATATTAGACCGACGCCAAACAGATACCAAAACTTAGGTCGGCAGGTCAAATATTAAGGTCACTATGGCCAAAACATCAGCAAATCGTTGAAATTCATGTTTTGTTTAAGTGGAAGGGGATATGTGAGGTTCTTAAATTATCAAAGGTAAAGTACTAGTACGCGTCCAATGTCGATAGCACAGTGCCCCGTCAAAAAAGTGAAACATTAATGAAAACATTATCTGTGCAACTGCTTCAGTCCACGGATGTGGATTCTGATCAAACGTAAGAAACACCTCATGTTTTGGATGAACAAGAAACGTAATAAGGTCAAAAGTTCAACGGACAAGGAAAACACGAAATCAGCAAACCCCTGACAAACTGTTTAGGGCATGGATGCATCAGTGGGAGCGATGTCTCTGTACCAATACTGAGGTGAAAAGGTCAACGGCCAAGGCCACTGACCACCAGCAACTCTCTGTAATATTTAAGACTTATAAAACTTTGTTTCAAAGGGTATCGTTACATTGACATGCAAATGAGCATTTATATCAATTTAGAAGAAATAATGAACTAAATAAATAAATCAACTAATAAAGTTTCACCTATCTGACGAAGACACTCAAATTTACTCTTGATTTTCAGCCTACCTACAATTTTCCTCCTTTATTTAAGCATGCGATTTTGGCCATTATCACTATAGCTAGAAATCGGCATGATGAAGGATCCATTTATGTGGCTAATTTCAGTCAGGGAAAAAACCCCGCAGAAATATAAGCAAAGAATACGTTTACAATGTTAATGCTTTCTAAACATAGCATGTTGAGTGCACATGTTTGACTGAACAGTACAATCCCATTGAAATCCATATTATTTCTTAGATTATCTCATTCATACCAACATGCCTTTTTTTGAAAGGCAACGAAATCCTTTGATGACATAGCCCATAGTGCCATTTAGGTTATTGTTAGATATAATTGAATTATACGAAGGCCGGTGAAGATATACATGCAAGTCATAGGATGAAATCGCTACGCCGAAGATATGTTTTGTCCTATGTATGAAAAAACGTTACAAACTGAAAGCGCCGTATTAGCAATTACAAGCGCCTAGTCCGTCATTCATAATCCAGCCGTCGTCCATTAGAGAATATCCGCGTCCATAATCCAAAGAATGTGATATCAGGATTTCTTCACAACGATTGAACATTGCCTGTCTCGAGCAGACAATATACAGATATCGCATGCTGTGAGGTGTGATATCACGATTTGTCAGCTCGAGAAGGTGATGTTCAACGAGTGCGGAGCACGAGTTGAACATCACCTTCGAGAGCTGACAAATCGTGATATCACATCTCAAAGCATGCAATATCTGTTTTATTATACCGAAAAAAGCCATAAACAATACAAATAGACCTACAGTGTAAAGAGAAAAACCAAGGCAGCGAAAACCTAACGTAAAATGCTTTCTGTCTGTACACGCCATCGTGATTACAGCGGAATGACAGCACAACATACGACAATGCTACGAAAGAGTCTGTTCACGGGCGATAACTGCGCGAGACCGTGTGACATTGCCTCTGCCGTGTGACGTTAGCGCGTGATATCGGCGCGAGATCGTGGGACATCACATTGACGAGCCGTTTTTTCCATAAGACATCGAGAATTGCGGAATATCACGTGATGGTGTCTCAACCAATTAAAATAAACGCATACACAGTGAGGTATAATAAATCCTGATATCGCACCTCAAAACATTTATATTCTGATGGTTCGTTTTCTGATTTGATATGTCACATTGAACAAAACATCATACACTTTATGATATCGCACCTCAAAACATTTATATTCTGATGGTTCGTTTTCTGATTTGATATGTCACATTGAACAAAACATCACACACTTTATGATATCGCACCTCAAAACATTTATATTTTGATGGTTCGTTTTCTGATTTGATGTCACATTCAACAAAACATCATATACTTTATGATATCGCACCTCAAAACATTTATATTCTGATGGTTCGTTTTCTGATTTGATATGTCACATTCAACAAAACATCACACACTTTATGATATCGCACCTCAAAACATTTATAGTTTGATGGTTCGTTTTCTGATTTGATGTCCCATTCAACAAAACATCATACACTTTATGATATCGCAACTCAAAACATTTATATTCTGATGGTTCGTTTTCTGATTTGATATGTCACATTGAACAAAACATCATACACTTTATGATATCGCACCTCAAAACATTTATATTCTGATGGTGCGTTTTCTGATTTGATATATTTCACATTCAACAAAACATCATACACTTTATGATATCGCAACTCAAAACATTTATATTCTGATGGTGCGTTTTCTGATTTGATATATGTCACATTCAACAAAACATCCTACACTTTATGATATCGCACCTCAAAACATTTATATTCTGATGGTGCGTTTTCTGATTTGATATATGTCACATTCAACAAAACATCATAGATTTTATGATATCGCACCTCAAAACATTTATATTCCGATGGTTCGTTTTCTGATTTGATATATGTCACATTCAACAAAACGTCATACACTTTACGATATCGCATCTCAAAACATTTATATTCTGATGGTTCGTTTTCTGATTTGATATATGTCACATTCAACAAAACACCATACACATTATGATATCGCACCTCAAAACATTTATATTCTGATGGTGCGTTTTCTGATTTGATATATATCACATTCAACAAAACATCATAGACTTTATGATATCGCACCTCAAAACATTTATATTCTGATTGTGCGTTTTCTGATTTGATATATGTCACATTCAACAAAACATCATAGACTTTATGATATCGCACCTCAAAACATTTATATTCTGATGGTGCGTTTTCTGATTTGATATATGTCACATTCAACAAAACATCACAGACTTCATGATATCGCACCTCAAAACATTTATATTCTGATGATGCGTTTTCTGATTTGATATATGTTACATTCAACAAAACATCACAGACTTCATGATATCGCACCTCAAAACATTTATATTCTGATGGTGCGTTTTCTGATTTGATATCTGTCACATTCAACAAAACATCATAGACTTTATGATATCGCACCTCAAAACATTTATATTCTGATGGTGCGTTGTCTGATTTGATATATGGCACATTCAACAAAACATCATAGACTTTATGATATCGCACCTCAAAACATTTATATTCTGATGGTGCGTTTTCTGATTTGATATATGTCACATTCAACAAAACATCATAGACTTTATTCTGGCTCCGAGGATAAGTAAACTTTGGTGAGATATGTAAGAGGAGGAAACCTGGTCAACTGTTTACTCGCATTTCAGGAATGGTTCAGCCTTGAAGCTATCCATCTTATTTAAAATGACTGAAATTTTTTAATTTGTTTTAAAAGAATTCCACACATTCATAGCAACATGTGTCTACATACTCTTCAATCAACTTGTTAACAAAACTTGTCACACAGTCTATACTAATTCTTGTCCAACCCTGAATACAAATTGTCATGTTGTCTGACAGTTAAAGTAATTTTACATAAGATTGCCGTTGGGATACACGCGTTGTTGGGGAGAATATGTACATTTATATACAGATAAGTTCGGGTGAAGATTTAGCTACGCATATATCTTAATATGATACCACAGTTCATGTAAATAATCTCTACAACAAGAGGAGATAATAAATTATAAATGTACCACTTAAGCGTAATGTCTCCTAAGGCACTGAAATATTTCATATGTGTGATGTCAAGAGCTTTATCTGCAGTTGGAATCAACCAAAATGACTGTGCATTATAAATACAAATACGTCAAACAAAATGTGTTTTTGTTTTAAGCACCTGTGTGAATATAGGACGGTGAGACACAACATTCAGTAGTCAACCATCGTTCATAATTATTACATAGTTAATGAACCTTCGCTTATGACGCTGTTGACACCGAAACAAACGAATACTTAAAAAAATAAGTTCTAGTCTAAGACACCCAAACTGTTAGTGTGCTTGATTTAAAAAAAAACACTGACCATGCCATGTTTATTAGTTTCGAAATTATTGAACCAAGACAGCTTACATTGCATATGTATGAGGTTTAAACCTTTTCTTAGCTTGACGGTAAACAACAACAACACGAACATATAATCGCAGCAAGGTGCATGCACTGTAACTGTTCTTGTTATCCTCCTGCTAAGACCCTGTGTCTGCAATAAATAGTGACATCGACAAGCGGTTTCGTTTGAGACATTTGAGTCGTATTCTTGTGTAAGAGTTTCTTTTCGAAAAGTATGCCTTTCAATATCAATCATATGCCACATTTGAAGATGACAAATATGTTTCCAGTGAGACGCATATCCATGCAATATTCTGTTCATTGTTTATTCTATTTTATATATAATTCAATTTTGCATTAATTGAGTAATCTTTTTATCATGTAACGATTTCTCGTCCGACAAATGGAGCAGTATTTCTCACCACATTTATGGTCACGTCTAATCAGACCAGTACACTATGCCTCAAATAGGATTGATAAATGAAGTTCGTAAAGTCAGTGGCTACATTGTATGAAACAACAACTGTGCGTGACGAGGATATAGCACATTACATATAGGGTAACGAGTGTGATAGTTCAAATAATTATTTTGGATGAGGTTAAATAATAAAAATGATATTTCACTGCCCGAAATATCAATTTTACGAGTGAGGAAAATCCTTACAATTCACTGCTAAACGAATAATAATGTTTATGGAGAAATGGTGCTTAATGCATAGCCTCACCGAGGACGCACAGCTTCAGTTATTTTCTTCTTACGGTACATGCAGTCTCTGGTAGGTTGGCCGATGCCATATTCCATTGAGAGCCGCTTGTCGCAATGCCAAAATGATGATAGGCTTAGAGGAAGCCAAGGATGTCTGACGGCGCATTCCATTTCAGCTCGTACAGAGCATCTGTCATCACTCGGTTATCAATTAGCTGCATGTAATTCCTAATTTCCGTTTCTCATTGCGTTACGGATTATCGGGTAAATTATCTCACTTGTGACGCGCTGTCTTGAAAGCGCGCATTTCATACATGGCAGTGTGACTAACGTCACAGGACCTACGAAGTAGGGTAGGCATTAGGACTCCGACGCGTACGGAACTCTTGAAAATCCCCCCGCCCCAAGTGGAAATCCTGCCTCTATTAAGATGGGCACAGCTCAAGTCAGAATTACCAGTGATTTTCATTAAAAATTACCAGAAGTTTTCATCTGAAATAGGTCAGCTCAGAACTTGCTGGTAACAGTCCCCTAATGCAACTTCATGCAAAAAAATCAAGGTTCTAATGTCACGGTTCTCCTTACTTTGCCGACGAAACGATTCGGATGGACTCAGTCACTCACTGACGGACTGACTACCGGACAATTTGCAGATGGTAGCCTAGTTCGTTGGAACAGCGCTGATAGCAGACGAAATTAAACTGTTATCTTATTTTATTGTTCCTTCTATTACTTTTCCCATTTCCTGTCGTTCATCAAGGAGCAGAACACGGAGATTAGACCATCGGAGTTTAATAAGTTTGTGCAGTGCATTTTGAGCCAAGATTGAAAGTTGAACGATACTATATGCTCGCCTTTTCCTAATTATCAGACTGTAGGGAGGTGTGACCCCCCCCCCCGCCCCCACCCTCCCCTCTTCCAGCAACTCATTGTTTTGTATTTAAAATCCTCAACAGAATGAAGAAACACACACCCGAACACACACACCAATCATTTCCCCCAGTATAGATATTCACTCCCCCACCCATCTTAATGCATTTTGCCCCTTTCACTGAAATCCTCTTTCTCTCAATAAATATTACACAAAATCTGTCTCTGAAAATCATGCATACTAAACCAGTACCTTCTTACTTCCACACTTATGTTATATTCTTTTTCACTACACATACATATACAGGATGTGAGCATGAAACAGACAGTGTTGAGGAAGATGATAGGGACATTAAACCCTCACTGTTGGAGCATACTGCTCAATCTGTTACATGTACCTGCATCCACACCAACAAAGAGAAAAGCAGTCGAGTCCCCTGCAAAAAAAAGTCACATAAACTTATAAAACAGGGCTATACCACCAAGCGCTTTCACTCAAAGTTTCTCAAAGTTGGCGATACCTATCGCATGCTGATCGCAAAATACGAGCGTAGCGTGCAAGATCTATGGCGTTACGTTTCGTAACTTGTCTAATTTCGCTTAACTCGGGCTAGGGGCCGTATGAACCCATATACTTCAAGATCCTTATGGTGCTCCAATGAACACTCACAATCAAAGCGTGACTGAGATACATCATTCTCTGGATGACTTTACAAGGAATATCATGGATTAAGAATACTGACCAGCGATACGGATTTGATATTTTTGGAACATCATGATGTCTTTCCGGCATCATTGAAAACTGTCGACCGCTTCTCTCTTGCAGGAAACTAGCCTATGCTTATGTATACTATGATTGTCTTTTTGAATTTGGTGCTAATGCTGTTATATGGAATATGGAATAGGTCTTTGGAGTATGTACGCGGATATTCTTTAATGGACGACGGCTGAATTATGAATGATGGACCAGACGCCTGTAATCCTCAACAGAAAGGTACAGACAATGTGTAAGACAATTGTTCTCAATTTTCAGCAATGAGGAAAAATGTCATGTACCGGTACCAAAAGTTCTGCAACGCAAAAGAATTCGAACCATGTACCGATGTGATGGATAAGAATGTCCTGGTGATTAGTGTCACTTTTCATATCCTTTTCTATTGCAACCAAGTGCGGACACTTGTCCCCAAGGTGGAGAAATGTGTCCTAGCTGGCTTAGTAGGTAGGGGCCGAACACTCTTAGCCACCGGACATTCTTAGCCTCCACACCGTTACCGGTATTTCAGAAAAGAAAATATGCCATTATTTGTCTACCGAAGCTTATTTGCATTCCTTATTTGTACCAGTGCAATATTTGAGCGAAGCCAAAGTGCCAGTGTAAGTGTACACGCACTGATATTTTTTGGTCCGGATCAATTTAGTTCGAACCTGGTTCGGGTTAGTTTCACCCGGATAAAAACGGTATGTAACCGCGCATAAATACTAACTCAAGTTCTAACACTATGAGTCAGAGTTTGGTCTGAATCGCTCTCCATTACCAATGTTGGCTCTTACACCCGTCAGTTGGATTATATCGGCTTTTCCGTGACTTATTATCTACCTATTTAAAATCGGTAGCTCAGTTACTTACGTTGGTATTTGAAACACCATTAAAATATTAACCCCCCAGATAAACTGGAGATATTACAAGTCACCCATAGCCGTATGTCGGTCCGAATGAGCCGAAATCCCGATAAGCTTCTCGGTCATCCGCGCCTCGACGTTGGAAGTTATTGGTCACTCATAATCCTGTCTGGCGAAATTTTGCTAATCCTCACATGGACATCACGGCGATTTCTTTCGTTCTACAGCCAGGAAGATCAAATTACATCTTATCGACGTGTCCAACCCATAGCGGAATTTTCGCTCTCTGGTTGGATTGACATGGCTGAAAACAGATTTCCTAGCCGACAGAAGCCGCATTCAACCGTTCTATTGTATTTTACTGATACAGGTAACTGGAGGACTCAGGTTTCGCTTCCACGATGCACTGCGCATGTATAACAGTATACAAGCTAAACTGACACCCCTGTTTAAATATTCACTTGTCTTCTGCTGTATTTTGTTGAGTTTGCTTTCTCTTATTAACAGAAGATAACAGTGTATTTTATATGAGGAAAATGCCGTTAATACAGTCGTACAAATCGAACTTTGTTTTGGAACAACGAAATAATCTTCTGGGATATTTCATATATTTAATTAAAGTGGCTAGATTACTGCACTAATGCAGAGATTTGGTAAAGAAAATATGAGTAATATTTTTACAAAATATTACTAGCTAATAATATATCTTCATTAGATCGAAAAAGGCTTCCTAATAGAATGTAATCGGTAAGTATGATGAGTTATTCACTTACATTTGATCAAATAAAGAGGGCAATAATCGCAACACGAGATTGTTATTCTTCGATGAATATATTGAGAGAATATAAGTATGACTAGATTGGAGGACCGAAAGTATCACATGTAATATAAGGTTGCCTTACTCAAGAGTGAAATGGTTAAGAGACGTACCCTCGTTTATATTATACCACCGGCATTTGTATAGGCGAGAACTCCGAATATTCCCACTAGAGGACAGGAAAAAAGCGCATGCTTCCACAACTCAACTAAAAGCACAATTTTAATTGCTCTGCAAACTGAACGAGCAAACTGACATCTCAACATTGAATTACATATACTTCAGATAACAATTCATATTTAAGTATGGATATGACTGAGATATTGTGATGACATGTGGGAATGGTTATAGTATATGCAAACCGAGCAATAAGGTGTCTCCCTCGCTAAAATTTTTGCCTGAAATAATTAAGCGTGATTTGATACGAAGACAGTTTTGATATTGTTTAGCTATAAGCTCTGTGGATTTAGAAACAACACGGCCTGTTTGCCAACATCTTTGAGCAACAACTGGCGGTCACATCGAAATTGTAAGATAAACAAATTTGGTTGAATTCAACGACTGGGAGTTGTGTTTGTGAGTGTGTGAATTATTGGAGGGGGGGAGGGGGGGGGTGTAGGTGAAAGAGTGAGGACGACACAGTAAAATTCCAAAACTGTGGGTTAAAATGTATCGATTTTTTTTCCTCCATGAAATATCAAGATTAATAACGTAAATAAAATGGGTCCCTGAATTACATAAACCCGGCGATCTCCTGTTGGTCAGCACATGTAGTACACCTCCACTTTGCAAAATAAAACACATCTGCTGGGCGACAAGAGCGGTGATTCCTTGACGGCATATTGTTTACATAACAGAAAAGGAAGAATTGATACATTTTATAGTCTTTTTTGTTGTGTTATTATTGACGATTTATTTAGTGATAAATCTGTATTGTTTGGTCATGCTATTATAATAATAATGACGCCCAATTGGCCTAGCGTTTAAATTAAAAATCTATTGTTTAGTTCCGTGTATAAACAATTAGAACAATTTAAAGCTGAATGCTTCTATTAAACCCATACACATCACGGACTATTCCCCACGCCTCCCCTGTCCGAGTTTTTTGATATCCCTCAATGAGGATTTTCAACTTGACTCGATGTTATTTGCCTTTCCTAGTTATATAATATGTGATTATATTGTATGCGGAGTATAAGCTGAAGACACCACTGGCATGGTAATCCAGTGATAATCCAATGAAACGCTGATAATGGTCCCTGTTGAAGCGGAAAATAGTCAGCATAAATTTATAAGGTACAAAAAATCGGCACAAATATATGATATAGATATTGACAAATAGGACACATATCAATTTAGAGAGTGACACGAATTGAAGATAGTATGACATAATATAGAATACAATACAAGCGTCTAGTCCCTCATTCAATAATCAACCGTCGTCAAATAAAGAATTTCCGCGTCCATGATCCAAACACCTAATTCATATAATAACATTATCACCAAATTAAAAGGATAAATCATAGTATACATAGAACTAGCCTAATTTCCAGTCAGACAGAAGCGGTCAACAGTTTTCAAGGATGTCAGCAAGACCTCATGATGTTCCAAAAATAATATTTAGGGTAGCCAGTATTCCGCACATCTAAGCTTTTAAAATTCTTAGTTGTAACCGATCCAGTAGTTGGACTCTTACTGGCGGACTTTCAATTGTGTCATTGACAGGTTGAGTATACAGTCATCGTATATTATGACTCGCCTAGTTTGCGATATTCTCCTGCATTTAAAATATCTTAACATCTGATAAAGTTTGTTCTTGAATAGAGCCATTTGTGACCAATCGAATACGGCACATTATAGACATTTGAGCTTGTAGGAAAATGGATGTTCTGCTCTGAAAATAATACACAACGCGACGTGCGACGCGAACGTCCGCCGAGAGTTGTATTTGAAGTATTTGGAGGAAAATTCCAAACTCGACGTTCAACGGACGTTCGCGTCCCGTCCTCGTCGCCGTCTGTCAATAGATTAACCTAGGGAATAGCGAAGCACAAAGACTTTTCGTAGCGACCCAACGAGTGCTTCAAACTGACACTTCACACGACCCAATCGGACCACGGGTGCCCGTTCAAATGCCATTTCTCCATTATTCTCTGTTCACGCATGCGCAAATCGGCGGCATATCCAGGATATCCCACCAGTCCGGCGCTGCCCCACGAGTGCTTCAATATGATACTCAACAAGACCGATTCGGACTAGGGATAGCCCACCTCAGACCTTTTCAGTAAAATTCATACCATGGCCTCGAGACCCATCACAACGTCTTCCTGATCGTAAAGCAGAAACATAAGATGTTACACTCCATACTATCACGAAAAATACCCATGAGTGGGTTCCTATTGGGTCTATCAGGTCCCAAGTATATATATCCGCCATCTAACCCTGATGGAAACTGGGGTATTTTCATCCGTTCATATTAGTACGGAGGAGTCTAGGTTCTCGTTAAGTGACGTTGAGACTAATCCGGGATAATTCAAACCCCGATCAGGGTTTATCTCCAGCCAATCTATATGTTCTCTAATCTATGGTGTTCCATTTCGGCCATTTTTGCGTCGCCCGTCGCCCTTCCCGTCGCGTTCTTATAATGTTAAGAGATAGAACGCGACGCGACGTCGCCCTTTTTAAACGCGACGTCGCCCACGACGTCGCCCTTCCCGTCGCGCGTCGCTTTAATCAACACGACGCGATGGGCGACGTCGTCCACGACGTTGTCCACGACGTCGCTCGCGACGTCGCCCTTCCCGTCGCGTTCTTATAATGTTAAGAGATGGAACGCGACGCGACGTCCCTGTTTAAACGCGACGTCGCTAGCGACGTCGCCCTTCCCGTCGCCTTCCGGTATTTTAGGACAAAACCGAGCTGCGCATGCTTAAGGAGCAGCTATTGCGATGTGGGTCGTATGGTGAGGCCGCCATTTCATGAATGAGCTCTGCCACTATCGACGAAGAAAATGGCGGCGTAAATGAATAATGCTTATCCTGCATTATCGTATAGCTTTTAAACGGTGTTAAATATTAGTCCATGCTTGGAATGATACCTGTTATGAAATTATCTCTCGGAAAGTCTGTAACTCGCTGTGTTGTACGGTACACATTATATTTTCGCTTCCAAAAGATATGCGCAACCCCCACATCCGTACACGCGTGAATGTGTGTGTGGCTTTTATGTGTGCTTTTATGTGTTTGTGTGTTTTCATTTTTCAGATATCCTTACATTATACCTCCTGATGTTACTACATTGACCAGGGCGTTGAAAATATCCTTTTATTTACTGCTGTCCAACACTGTATACCGGTACTCAAACTGTCACGTCCCGACAGATTGTAGCAGATCTTTTAGCTTTCAATTTAGCAGAGAGAGATAGTCCTATAGCTCTCAAAAAGAAGAAAAAAAGAAAAGAAATTATGATGGAATTGAAGTCATTTTACTGTGAGAATTATGTTCTCTCTATTCTTTCTAAAAATTGATTGAAGAATATTAGTTTTTCTGCACTTCGAATTATCCGGCATTTCCACGATCGTACTAGACGTTTGACGACAATTGAACTTCAAATTTAAGACGAGTTCTTGGAGTTCGGGTAAGTTGCTCTTAACTCATGGCCGTAGACAAGGGTAGCATGGGCCCCCCCCCCCCAAATATTTGCAAGACAAACAAAAAATAGACGTGTTTGTGATTCCCCACTGCGTGTTTGTCAGAGGGGAAAGTGGTCAAGCAGAGGAAACGAGGCATGTTTAAGCATACAGTTAATAGGGGAGTTCCGAATCGCCTTTTACATCTAGACTGCTGGCGCTCGTGCTGTTAAGAGTTGGCCTTATTTTCTACGAAAATCTGTCGTCGATAATTTCATGTATAACATTCTCTACTCGAACTTGTAAATCAATGAGAAAATCATGTCCGTCTCAGTGCACCAGCGCGGGCAGTTGCGAATCACTTTGGTAAGAAGCGGATCACGCCATCTAGCGGTCGTTACAGCCGCTGGGAATATATATATATATATATATATTTTTGTAAAGCCTGAGTGGTCATTTATCACCAATATCCCAATAGGCGAAAAATGTGGTATCACATGCCTGGACTTTGTTGGATTGCCATTACTGAGGCAGAAATTGTTCATAGACAACGACAGCCTGATCTGCTGACCATGCCATATACGGAAATTATCCTCACTAATTAAATTAATTCTCTCAGAATTTCGATAGTTCGTTATTTGTTCACGGACGACACCATTCATTTAAGATTGAACCTGCCGGACCTGGTTCAATAGAAACCTGTCGAAAATGTTTCTCCATCTAACCTGATATAATGCATGGAATTCAGATTCAAATTTAAGAAAGTTACACACACGTTCCATCGTGTTTCTGACAGCTGAACGAATTCTACTCGCATATTCAAGAAGTGAAGACTATCCCGTTCTGTGACTTAAAATTATTCTAAAGCAATAACTTTGCCCAAGAGACAATTTGTCCGTGTGCAGTCTTCAATGTCACAATTCGTAATCCGGAATTGACATCTCTAATGCCGCATTATGTTACAATGCTGGCGAGTTAAAGGTTATCGCAAATCAGTAGATATATTGTGTTTGACCATTAATATGATTCAGTCACTGAAACGAATACTGAAATTACCACTTAAAGCCATTTAATTTCTCGTAGATTCAACACTTAAGAAATCACACGCGTTTTTGTCCCAGCGTGAATTTGCCAGTGCGTGGTACCGGAAGCATTACCATGCCGAATTGACCGAGAAACAAACAACGCAGGTCGGTTGTTCGACATTTATTTGGGTCCACAGAAACAGACGTTCCAATAAAAATAGAAAAGATTTACACAGATGCTTTATTGCAAGAAATATAAGGCGTTCATTAGGAAAGTGATCCGCAAGTCACCGTGATTCGGAACCCACAAAACTACTGTATAAATTCCCTCCAAAATGTACAAAACACGTATTCCCTCCAAAACCACAACCTGGATGAGTCGCTGAGCTAATTAGTTTCCACAACGTTTTTTGAGTGGACCAAGTTTGAGGTTTAATAACCCAGGAAAGAAAATACCCACACATAAAAGCAAGAAAAGACCAAAAAAAAACTGGTTACAACGTTTGCGTTTTAATGTTGAGTTTTATTCACTGGGAAAGGCCAAGAACGCATCTCCAGTCATCTGGGATCCTGGAGCTTCCGGGGCCTAGGCGGCCCCTGGACCCTCGCCTTATTGTGCTGTCATAGTATAGCTCCCCCCCCCGCCCCAAATCTGAAAACTTGTCTCCGTCCTGTAACTGCAGGGGTTCTTTCCTCAATTTCAAGAAAAATTCAAATCTCGTTGATATGCACTATTAAAATAATTCATGGATTTTTTTCCAGGTTTTATTCAGGCCATTTGACGACAATTGTGTTTCAAGGATGATTTTTTCATTATTTTTCTTGAAAATGAGGAAAGAATCTCTGCAATTAAGAGCAACTTACTCGAACTCCAAGAACTCGTCCTGAATTTTAAGTTCAATCGTCTAGAACGATCGTGGAAATGCCGGACGATTTAAAGAGTGCAGAAGTACTAATATTCTTCAGTCAGTTCATAGAAAGAGTAGAAAGAACAAAATAACTTCAATTCCATCATAATTTTTTCTTTTTTTTCTTTTTGAGAGTTATGGGACTATCTCTCTCCGCTAAATTGAAAGCTTATAGATCTACACTACAATCTGTCGGGACGTGACAGGTTAAGTAACGGTATACAGTGTTGGACAGCAGTAAATAAAAGGATATTTTCAACGGCCTGGTAAATGTGGTCACATAAGGAGGTATACTGTAAGAACAACTGAAAAACACAAACACATAAAAGCACACAGAAAATCCACACACACATACACGCGTAAATCCAATGGGAATAAAGAAATTCAAGACGATGTACGGATGTGGGGGTTGCGTATATTTTTTGGAAGCGAAGATATAATTTGTACAGTACAACACAGCGAGTTGCAGACTTTCCGAGACATAACTTCATAACAGGCATCATTCCAAGCATGGACTAATATTTAACACCATTTAAAAGCTATACGATAATGCAGGATAATCATTATTCATTTACGCTGACATTTTCTTCATCGATAGTGGCAGAGATCATTCATGAAATGACGGCCTCGCCATACGATCCACATCGCAATAGCTGCTCCCTAAGCATGCGCAGATCGATTTTGTCCTAAAATACCGGAAGGCGACGGGAAGGGAGACGTCGCGTTTAAACAGAGCGACGTCGCGTCGCGTTCTATCTACGACATAATAAGGGTTGTATATACTACTATGTACAATAAAAGATGCTTAATTTCGCATAATAAAATTTAAGGTATATATTGTTACTTCATTGGCGTGATTTTTCTGTTTTTGTGTATCATATTTGACGTAGCGATAAATGTCATGCGAAGAACTGGTCAGTCCAGCGGATCAGGCGAATGGAATACCTTGATGTATACTTGTAAACCTCAACTTAAACGGGAATATAAAATAATCTTAATATTTAGATCGAATCGCGCGCTTATCGTGCGGTTCAAAAAGTACTAGAACAACCTAAGGATTATTGTAGTATGTATTGGACGATGTAAAAAGTACAGGGCGGTGTACCATAATGTAACGGATTTACAGGTAAAACATGAATAATTTACAAAATCTTGCATCGGGCGTCAACAGGCGACATCGGAGAGAATACCGAGCGGTGTACAAAGTACCAGAGCGTACCAGAAAACAAATTGGTACGGAGAAAACTTGAACATTTAATCAGAAAACGATACAAAACACAAAACAGACGAAATGTTGTATCGAACATGTAAAATAAATGCCCTACTGCGAAAGCGTATCAGACGGTAACAGAAAACGGCGTATAATAACTCTATCACGGTAAGAACGAAAAGATCATAAGATGATTCCAAATCAGACAGACGAGAGTGCGATTAAAACCATACACCGGGTACGTTAGAAAACGGCAAATTATAGTCGTTATTTATATTTGACATACACAATATTGTATGGGACATAACAGGAGAGTGCACCAGACGATATAAAAAGTACCGGGCAGTGCAGCGAAAAAGAAAAAAAAACTGGTAGAAAACCTGCTGATTTTACTTCGAATTTACAGTACCGGGTGATGAATGAAGTACAGGACGATATAAGCAAACAGAACGATTTAAATATCTCAGCCTGATCTATCATATTAATAATCGCGCGAGTGTTTTTCTTGA
>JAVTVY010049325.1:0-22601 GCA_036873755.1 Hanleya hanleyi
GTGGAAAGGCCTACTCCGACGCCGCAGCTTCCTAAATGGGATTTGGCTCTGGTTCTTAGACGGCTTTCTGAGCCTCCCTTCGAACCTATCGGCACCTGTGAGATGAAGTTTCTCTCCTACAAGACCGTCTTTCTGATCGCCTTTGCATCTGCCGCCCGCGTATCAGAAATCCATGCCTTGGACTTCAGGTCTTTGAGATACAACCCTAAGTGGACCTGGGTGGCGTTATCTACTCTCCCGGACTTTGTTGCTAAGAATCAGTCACTCTACGACAATCTTCCTAGAGAGTTCGTCATCCCGGCTCTGTCCAACATCCTGTCCGCAGCTGTTGACGACGACAGAGTCCTGTGCCCCGTCAGGGCTCTCTCCTGCTACCTGGCACGTGTGGAGCATATGAGAGCCGGGCGGGTGCGTCTATTCATCCCTTTTGGGCCCTCTTCAAAGCAGGAGATATATAAAAATACTATATCTGCCTGGCTTGCCAAGACCATTCGTTTGGCGTACACGGACGTACCACCTGAGGTAATTTCCTTATCCAAGGTCTCCGCCCATGAGGTCAGGGCCATGGCGGCATCCTGGCCTCTATGGACCAATAGATCCGTGTCCGACATTATGAGGGCCTGCGCCACCGAGAAGTAGAGCATAACCTTCTGTATCCTTACCACTTCCGGGATTTGACGCTAGGGATTTGACCCCTAGTGGCTGCTCAGTCTGTTGCGGACCTGCATTCAACGCACTAGACCTCCTAGTGGAGTTTTTACTCGTTTTTTTTGCAACTTTGCAGTGGCTGCTCTCCAAATTTCTCAAAAAGATATGAGGCCTCTGGTCTAGTGGTTGTCAGCTATTCACTAGGCCCGCTTATTTTTGATATATATATTGGGCTGGGTGATTATATCGATGGCCATACCATCATGCTACATGTCTTTATAGCACTCGATTATCTCGCTGACTCCTGTTTTATCCTTCGCCTATGCTTGAGACCTTTTCTGTTTTGACCACTTTCCCTCCTCCTGCTATGATATTCTAGCAATAAGGTACATGTATGTGAAGGTAAGTTTTACAGGGCAAGAAATATGAAAAATTTGAAAATCAATTTTCCTATTTCTAAGCTTAAACTTACCTTCACGTACTGTGATGGCCCTCCCAGCCTCCCCGCTGATGGGTTATTCAACTGCGGTTGAATAGGAAAGAAGGAAGTCACGTGGTCAGACAGATTTCTTTTGGTTCTGTGGTAAGGTTTTAGAATAGAGCAATCACGTAGGAACACGATAGCAATAAGGTATGTGAAGGTAAGTATAAGCTTAGAAACAGGAAAATTGATTTTCAAATTTTTCATTTTAGAAAAAAAATATATAAGCTTTACAGTTCACCTTTAATTTAAACTAAAACTCTTATAAAATTACTATCCACAATGTCTATGAACACTGATTCAGTTGAATGTTACCTCTCCTCTAACAGATCTCAAAGCATCATTACGTAAACTAGAACATGAGAATGCTGACCTGAAGTTCCTCAACAACCAGTATGTACATAAAGTGAGACAATTGGAGAAAGATGCAAAGGCGAAAACGGACCGAATCCTGCAATTACAGGAGAAAAACTTCCACGCTGTTGTACAGACGCCTGGTAAGTAGGAGAAAGGCTTGAATTCATTGTAGATTTATCCCTAACAAATTTATGCGAGGAACTCTTGATTCTCACTGGTTTTGAAACAGTAGATAAATTCAAGCCACATTCAACATAAGTTGTTATGCCAGAAGTTTGCCTTTGAGAGTATTTCCACCAAGTGCTGTATAAATATTTGCAATTTTATATTTTCATGTACAAACCTGCTGGTTATCTTCAGTGCTTAAAAGACACATTAGCATGAAGTGTAATATTTTGTAAATGGTACTAAATTGATTTACATGTACCAGTACTGTCATTGAGTTTATTTATTTATTTTTTTTTTAATCCAGGTGGGAAGAAAAAGACGATACCATTTCGCCGACAGCGCATGCAAATTGACACGATCATCCCTCCACCTGAGCCTCTGACCAATGGCTTCAATGTAGCGGATGATCCATATGTAGCGGACTTATTACAGGTGGCAGACAGTAAGATCGCTGAGCTAGAGGGACAGATGAAAACGCTGACAGATGAGAACGATGTCAGCGAGAGGAAGCTAAAAAACTTCAGACAGCAGGTAAAACTCTTCTCCCTACTTAGAGTGAAATACAATAGGTTCTTATATTATAACATTTTTAACTTTCTAATTCTTTAGGATGATATTGGTTAAACTATGAGTGTACAGTCAACCATGAGGTGATCAACATACAGCAATTATAAATTATTACCTCTGCAAGTTATTGTCATGATCTTCACTGTTCACTGAAGTCACAGAGTGTAATCACCTCTGTTAATTGCTTTAGCACAGTCCCTTACTATATTCAACAACCTTCATGCCTTCAAAGGCACCTGGTACACTCATAAAACTAACAAAAACATGACATTTTAATCTAGATACATGTATTATGTATTGATCAGCTTATCTCCTTGCATCCCTGATTTTCTCCTCAATTCTTTATTATCCTGGGAAGCCAAGACAAGGGAGGTATCACATAAGGCCACACTTGGTTTTGCAGAGCTGTACTACTTTCTTTTCTTTTCTTTTTTTACTCTGCAAATTGGCATTTTTCAAACCGTATAAAGGTATAAGGTACTCTTCGGCTTGAAATGTTGATATAAAAGGTCCACTTCCTAATAATTGTGACTGAAATGCTTAGAAATGGGTCTACACTTAGTAGAAAAGTGCCTGAAATAAAAAACAATGGGGGGAGTACCCCTAGCTGACTCCCCTCTTTCTTCCTTCACAGGTCCAAATTTATTGTGAATAGATTTAAATTGCAGTTTCATGCGAAGTGCCGCATTCTTCTTATATCTGAATTAGTGTTAACTTCAGCACAGTCTCCATGAATTATAAATTTCATATGATATCTGCCTCTCTTTTTCGATGAAAATATTAACGGTTCTGCCAGATGGTCCCTCTGCCAAAATTTGGCCAAAGTGTATTGTCGTTGTCCATCCGGCTGTCCGTCACAGCTTTCTCATTACCAAGATATCTTTAGAACGACTTACCCTAGGCATGCCAAACTCGCGGTGCACATTTATATACTCGTAACCAGAACCCTATTGAATTTCGACCCGATTAGTTGGAAACTTTGTGGCCATCTTCAATTTATGCGAAACCATCACAGCTTTCTTGTTATCAAAATATCGTTGGAACGACTTTAATACTCTAGGCACACCAAACTTGCCATGCACATGCATGCTTGTGACCCAGAACCCTATTAAATCTGGATCCGATTTGCCAGCCATCTTTAATTTATGCAAAACCATTAATCCTTTGTATCTTGGAAACCATTTCGCTTTTCAGTGTGAAACTTGGTATACATCATCGATAGATCAAGAAACTTTAAAGGAATGACTAAACCAGTTTCCCTGATTGGGTGGAAACCTTGATTAATTGGCGGCCATCTTTACTTTATGCAAAATCTTTAACGATGTATATCTCTGATACCATGTAAGTGTTTATACGAATCTTGGTATACAGTATCGCTGTATCGAGAGACTCGCAATGAATATCACATCAGTTCCTCTGAGTGGCAGCCATCTTTAATTTATGTTAAACTTTAATTCTCTCTCTCTAAATGCAAAATCAATAATGATCTCTATCTCTGATACCGTGCAAGTGCTCGATGTAAAATTTGGTAAACATCTTCGATGCATCAAGAGACTTCAGTACGATGAGTGACAGACCTGGTTTCTCTGATTGGGTGGAAATCTTGGTGGCCATCTTTAATTTATGCAAAATCTTTGATGATGTATCTCTGATATCATTTAAGTGTTTCGTACAAAACTTGGTACAGCTTTGATGTATCAAGACACTTGCAATGAATAATCACATCAGTTCCTCTGAGTGACGGAAAGGAGAAGTGACCATCTTTATTTTATGCAAAATCATTAATGATCTTCATTTAATGATCTATACCATTCAAGTTCTCGATGTAAAATTTGATACATCATCGATGCATCAAGAGACTTACGGTGAATGACAGAACTGGTTTCTCTGATTTGGCAGAAATCTTGGCGACCATTTTTAATTCATGCAAAATCATTAGTCATCTATATCTGATACCATTCTAGTGCTTCATATGAAACTATAAATCATCGATACATCAAGAAACTTACAATTATTAAATGAGAGCCAGTTAACGTTTCTCTGATTTGGTGGAAAACTTGATTGCCATGGAAAATCTATACCTCTGGTACTGCCAATATACATCAAGAGACTAAAACTGAATGACAGAACCGTTTTCGCTGATTGGATAGAAACCTTGGCTGCCGTTTTTACCCCTCGGGCAAATTTTGTCTGAAGGGTATTGTCGACTTTCTGTCTGTCTGTCGAAGCGTTTGTCCATCTGTCTGTCTCACTCTGTGGACGCGATATCTCAAGAAGGATTAACAGTGTTCGAATTTAAGAAAAATTTGAACCAGTCCGCCGGACTGGTGAGCCAAAAATGTAACCAGTCCGCCAATACTTTTACTAGTCCGTTAATATTAAATAAAAGATCATGTGGGAACATTTGTCATCATGAATAGTTTGTGCTCTGTTATGGTTGCTACTAATTAAGAAAATAATAATTGTGCATTTCTTGAATTTTTTGAGCGCATGTGAAGATAATCACAGACGACAAACCGCAACCCCATCGGCTAGACTTCGACGGCGACTTTGACTGCACGTGTCGTCGCGAAAAACACTGCTTCAACAAACGCCATTTCAAGCCAAAAATCAGTAGATTTCTTTCGAAGTTGATGGAGATTATGTTTAGAATTATCCTGGTAAACATGATCAGGTCGACTGAAGCGTAATCTTGTTGCTGATTTCTCGATTCCCGACCTGGAATTGGGAGCTTTATTTTCTGAAAAGATCGCCAACCTGCATTGCCATGCTGCATTACAGTCACACTTTACGGTATGCTGACGGTGTTCACACCGCTTTACGGTTGTTGTTGTTGTTGTCGTAAAACGCAGCCGTGGTCGTGATTTTGTTGGAATTTGCTGGAAATATTTTTAGACTCACACAATTTATTTAGACTCGGTCGAGTAACCGAAAACAAACATTTCGTTTTTCATTCTTTACAAATTGTGCGGAGATATCCAAAGAAATAGTTAACACAATGAACTGAGAGCTTTTTTGTTACCAGTCCGACGGACTTGTTGTTCAGTCTATCACACCAGTCCGTTTGATTTTTTACCAGTCTTGGACTGACGGACAGGTGCCAAATTCGAACTCTGATTAAGAGTCAGGTATTGTAAATTTATACCACATATGCATCTGGTGAAGGGTCCGAAGCCTATTGAAAATGACCGACCTTGACCTATTTTATCAAGATCAAATTCTAGTATTTGCTATATCTTTGGAAGGATTAAAGCTAGTCTCCAAATTTTTATTACAAATGCAGATTAACTAGAAGCCTTTTCCAGTTGACTGACCTTGCCCTATTTTTTTAAGGTCATATACTGTTTATTATGATATAAAATGAAGAAATACAGCTAGGCTTTCCAAATTAATACTATCTGAGGATGATTCAGAGTTGTGCTGAAGAAGATTGACCTTGACATATTTTATCAAGGTCAAATTCTAGTATTTGCCATATTTTTTTAAGGATTAAAGTTACGGTCTCCAAATTCATATTACATATGCAACTGGTGATTGACTAGAAGCCTACATGTACCACAGTTGACTGACCCTGACCAATTTTGTTAAGGTCATATAATGTTTAGTATGATATAACATAAAGAAATAGCTATGATTTCCAAATTAATACTATGTATACACCTGGCAATGGTCCAAAGGTGTGCTGAAGATGACTGACCTTGACCTATATTATCCAGGTCAAATTCTATTTAGCACAATATTTCATTAAGGATTATATCTACATTGTCCAAATTTATACCACATATGCCTGTACATGAAGTCTGTTGAATAGCACTGATCTTGACCTATTTTCTAAAGATCAAATTCATGTCTAAGCTCTCTGAATTCATGTTCCATATGCAACTAAGTTAGAATAGACCAGAAAATTATTGGAGATGACTAACCTTGATATATATTTCCAAGATCAAATTACTTGAGCTGATTTTGACCTATATAGAAGAGTATATCTGGAGGTAAGAATATAGTCATGCACTACCAGAACCTCAGCGTCAAATATTTCCCATTAATTTAAGGCCTTGGCAAAAGCTGACCTGGCTCAATTTCGTATGTATTTCTAAAATGAGAGAACTGCAGTCAACCCTCATAGATCACATTTCTGTTAACCTACACTAAAATGTCAAAGTTCTAAAAATACATCTTATGCAATGCCTGATTGCTGAATGTAAACAATAAGTGCTATCCGAGGGGTATTGGAACCCATTGGGCTATTTTTAATTTATGTAAAATCATTGATGATCTATGTATTCTTTCATACTGTTCAAGTTTTCAGTATGATGCTTGGTATACATGATCGATACATCAAGAGACAAGTAATGACTGCGGGTTTCTGTGATTGGACGGAAACCGTATGGGCCATTTCTAATTGCAAAATTTTTGATAATCCGTATAGTTGTCACTCGATGGCTTGGTGTTTATGTTGTCTTCAAAGTAGTGTGGTTCAGATTGAATACATTATGAATGGCTGGCGCCCAGAGCCGAGGGGGTTTCAGATGTGCAGCTTCATATTTGATACTAAATTGTTGTGAACGGTTATATTTGACATTAAGTAGTGTTTTACTTCTTTTGGGAATGATTGAAGTTTCAAAAAAACGAACTTGAAACCCTGCAATACCAAGCCTGTTTGAAAACGGCGAAGACCATGACCTGCTCACCCATGACGTCGAAGTCTGATTACAATCATTGATAGCGTGCAATTAGAGTGAATGTTCCAGTTGACATTTCCATTGGAATGTCACATAGCTAAATTGTAATGCCTTTATTGACGTCATGATGATGTCGTCATATGCAATTTTTTTGCGAAGTATGTCACAATAAGATGCCAGACACAACTGACTAGTCAATATTATCGGGCATGATCGTAATCAGACTCGGACATCACGGATCAGAGGTTACGGCTTCAATAAATTTTTCACTACATCTGTTTTATTGTGTTAAAAAATCCACTTTGATGTAATTTTTCATTGAAAAAAATTTCAACGTGTTCATACACAGTTTCTCTCTATGCGTTCATGCAAATTGTGCAGGGGGTATTTGGCAGAAGCTTTAACTAGCACCGGAAATTGCCGTGTTTGGTACCCACAACTTCAAACGAATTCAGCTTGACATTGATGCAATAACTGTCGAGGTTGACTTTGATTTAAACTTAAAGAGTTAGAAAGGCAGAATTTGTTAAACTTTTCACCGTAAAATCTTCTCTGAAAATGTGCTGAAGTCCGTAAAATGAAGAGTAAATTTTCAAAATTCACACTTCTGATCCGGCTCCTCAAATGTTGACATGGTTGAATTGCTTCTGCCGCATCTGCTTGTGTGATCTGAGGAGAGCTGGTGTGCTTAACATGATATGCCATAATCAGGACGTAGATGAAAATGTTGATGTCCATGCTATAGCTCCAATTCAGCATGTATTCAGTGCCACAGAATGTGACATCCTATCAGGTTTATCGCAAATAAGAATTTAAACCTACAGATTTTGAGGTGTGTCTAATAACAATCTTGGTTCTCCGTGAGATTTCTCCAATTCTTTGTTGTTGATTGTGTCCAAACTTGGGTATACCTTAATAACCATGTTTACATGTAAATAGAAGAAGAAGCTAATTGATTTTGAGGTCAGTGGTCATCTCTAAATTCTCAACCCACCCATGGGGTTCCCAGGTGTAAAATGGAATAGTACTCAATGTCGGGATATGACTGAAATAATGTTGAAAGCGACATTAAATCATATTCACTCACTCATTCTAAACTCCCAAAACAGGTAATGCTGAATTTGGAAAAGCTACATGTAATTGTTGTGCTCAACTTAAGGACTCGAGGCCCGGGGAATAGGCTCAAACTATCGATATTTTTTTCTTTGCATATTTCAAAAGTTGAAGAAAAAACCTATCAAGTGTTTCTGTTATTTTCCTTTAAAATGTTTGCAAACGTGAAATTTCAGCTCTCAAAAAATCACTGTCTGTGGAAGAACTCTGCGCTGTGGGCATTGCTCATTGCTCACAGTACATGTAAGTGTTACCGCCTGCTGTGACTTCCGCATCTCGGCTAATTACTTGTAATTACAATACACACAATTCACGCGCTGGGCTCATTTATTATAATTAGTTGTTTTTGTCCCCCGCTACTTAGTAGGGGGGGGACTTAGAAACACCGGTGTCCGTAATTCCGTAATTCCGTGATTCCGTAATTCCGTAAGATTTTCTTGTCCGGACAATAACTCGTGAACGATTCAACCGATCAACTTCAAACTTGGGGTGTGCCTTGACATTGGCCAGAGGACGGTTGGGATTGTTTTTCAGCAATGTGCGTAATCCAATATGGCCGCCGTCAGCCATTTTGGATTATAAGCAGTACGATCTTAGATTTTCTTGTCCGGACAATAACTCGTGAACGATTTAACCGATCAACTTCAAACTTGGGGTGTGCCTTGACATTGGTGAGAGGACGGTTGGGATTGTTTTTCAGCAATGTGCGTAATCAAATATGGCCGCCGTCAGCCATTTTGGATTATAAGCAGTTCGATCTTAGATTTTCTTGTCCGGACAATAACTCGTGAACGATTTAACCGATCAACTTCAAACTTGGGGTATGCCTTGACATTGGTGAGAGGACGGTTGGGATTGTTTTTCAGCAATGTGCATAATCTAATATGGCCGCCATCAGCCATATTGGATTATAAGCAATTGGATCTTAGATTTTCTTGTCCGGACAATAACTCATGAACGATTTAACCGATCAACTTCAAACTTTGTGTGTGCCTTGACATTGGTGAGAGGACGGTTGTGATTGTTTTTCAGCAATGTGCGTAATCTAATATGGCCGCCGTCAGCCATATTGGATTATAAGCAGTTGGATCTTGTCCGGACAACAACTTGAGAACGATTCAATCGATCTACTTCATATGTGGGGAGTGCCTTGACATTGTTGAGAGGAGGATTAGGATTGTTTTTCAAGGACGTGCTTGATCCAATATGGCCACCATCAGCCATACTGGATTTCATTGGATTTTAAGCAGTTTGATCTTGTCCGGACAATAACTGGAGTACGATTCAACTGATCTACTTCAAACTTGGGGAGTGCCTTGACATCGGTGAGAGGACGGTTTGGATTTTTTTTCAGCGATGTGCATAATCCAATATGGCCACCGTCAGCCATATTGGATTATAAGCAGTTGGATCTTAGATTTTCTTGTCCGGACAATAACTCGTGAACGATTTAATCGATCAACTTCAAATTTGGGGTGTGCCTTGACATCGGTGAGAGGACGGTTGGGATTGTTTTCCAGCAATGTGCGTAATCTAATATGGCCGCCGTCAGCCATATTGCATTGTAAGCAGTTGAATCGTGTCTGGACAATAACTCGAGAACGATTCAACCGATGTACTTCATACCTGGGGAGTGCCTTGACATTGTTGAGAGGAGGATTAGGATTGTTTTTCAAGGACATGCTCAGCGTTCGAAATGGCGGCCTGCTATTGGCTAAAGGCAGGCCAAAAGTTTGACAAAGCAGGCGATGTGGAAAATGACCTGCTAAAAAAAAAAATCACGACCGAAAGTAGCAGGCCATAATTTTCCTGGCCATTCCTTAGTTTCCTACCTATATATCATTTTGTTTCCGTTGCACACAACGTAAATTGAATTCTTCGTGGGCGATATCATCGTACAAATACTCCACTAAAAAAATAAAATCTGCAGAACAAGGCAGCGGTCGAAATAACGCCTGCCTACCTACCACCGCCAGCAAGTGAATTTTTCCCGTGACAAGTTGCAAAAAAATCTATCTGTCGCATGCGGAAAGTAGGATTTCATCCAGCAAAAATGATAAAACGCGATCAATTTTCGTAAATACCTTTTAGGAGTCTAGATCTATCTGAAGGAACGGCCAATCCAAGAAATAATCCATTGAAAATTTATTTCAAGCCGATCTTTGGCCATTGTTGTTGGACTTCTCTGTCAACATTTCCCGCGCCAATTTCACTTCCGGTTGCTGCGCGTCAATCCTTGCGCGGTAGTCCGGTGCATCCAAAAGTCGGACCTGTTACAAAACGGAATCGGACTATCTGTTGTTTTTTTCCCCAGTTAGTACCGATGGTAAATAATATTGTTGGCCTCTTTTCTTGGGCTTCTATTCACAAGCTGAAGTTTTTCTAAGCAGACATTTCAGTTAATTGATAATTCCAACGGGACTCTGGTGGCTGATTCTAATTTATTGCAATCAGCAATTTACAAGGGAGACTTTTGATAAATATAAGTAAATATAGTTCACATGATTTAGTCAACAAGGCTTTTGCAGTTCTAATTGCAGAAATTAGGGGAAATAGTTGTCTTTGACATATCAAAGTTGACATCAACTTTCCATTGGTGCTCAGTTTTAAAGAACATATGTGCCAAATAAAAAAATTAATAATAATAAATATAAAAAACGCCCACCTCATTTTTAGTTGGACAGTCAGCGAAGTTTAGTGAAGGGAGACAGTAATACCACATACATAAAACTTCTTTTTTATTGCAATGTCTTAATGCAGTCAAATAATTAATAATTACAGCATTCAGCATCATCATAATTTCCTCCCAAGGTCATGAGAAGCTAAAGATTAATTAACAGAGGCCTTAATGGTGGATTTGCACATGTAGAAAAAAAATAGCTGTCCAACTTCATAAATAGCAGGTGATGTTAGATTTGACCTGCGATTTTTTTTTCGATGGAAAAAAATAGCAGGTCATCACAAATTTCCTAATTCGGACCCTGCATGCTTAATCCAATATGGCCACCATCGGCCATACTGGATTTCATTGGATTTTAAGCAGTTTTATCTTGTCCGGACAATAGCTGGAGTACGATTCAACTGATCTACTTCAAACTTGGGGAGTCCCTTGACCTTAGTGAGAGGACAGTCATGTATTATGTTTTATGGATGTGCATAATCCAATATGGGTGCCATCTGCTGTATTAGATTATGTTAAGCTCATCAGCGATATCTCCATTTTCAAATCATACTCTTATCAATGATATGAGATATCATCGACCCCAAAAAATCGACCATAGAGGTCCATGGCCCCCGCAGCAGCAGCGCCAGTTATGGTGGATGTAATCCACCATAACTGGTGCTGCTAGCGGGGGACATGGACCTCTATGGTCGATTTTTCTACTACATTCATGCCGGATCAGCCATCGTTTACAAAATATTGAACAGGAAATTATATGGTCTATCTCAGTGTTTTCGCGCCACATGACAAAATAAAAAAATACAAACACACTGCTCAGGTGGTCAACCATTTCCGGAAAGCATGTCCATCCGTCCTGCAAAGCCATCCTGAACGTGCAGAAAATCTCCCTTGACACCGTCGAATTTGACGATTAGTGCTACATTCGTTTATTTATTCATTTATGAAATAAAACTACAATCCATATTTGGAGTGAAACATGTGTTTTTATATTGCATATTACATTTGATCTGACATAATATGTTACAGTATGCATCTACAAAATGTGTTCAAATCGATGGCGAATGCGTGTTCTCTTATTTCACCAACAACGTTCTTTGGTAGAATATCTCTCAAAAACGTCAGTACCACTGGTGGGAAGCCATAACCACAATGTCCATCAGGTATTAGCAAAACCTTTTGCCTGAGAATAAGAAAAAAATATATATATTACATATATTCATATATGTATGCGGTTTTAGCCCAAACCATGGCACAATTTTACACAATAAATCTATATTTATATTACATATATACAATGATAAACGATCACACGGTAGAAATTTATAACAAGTAAAACACAAGTTCAAGCAAATGGAATTTTTATGTCATCTACGGTAGTAGATACATTATATAGGCATGAATTTCCCCCAGCAAAAGTTTAAAGATAACCTTCCGCCGTCCGACCAACGTACACATCCTAAAGAAAGAGTTCTTGAGCTCATCCTTGATAGCGACTATATTTCATGTTTTTCGTGATATTATTTTTCAGTCTTGGGTTTGTTACTTTGATAATATATATGTTACAATACTCGAGTACATCTTAAAATGTTGTCTTATAGCGTTTTACTTGTTTCAGTGTCTAAGTTCACGCGTAAGGCGGCAGGGAGGTTGTCCTCGAGTGATTTGACTTCACCAATGCTGCGAACCTATCCTTTTTTCAGGTGGCGTCTTAGTTCAATAGAAACGCTATATAGTGCATTATTTTAACCACTAACTTAATCTCCCTCTCTTGTTTGTAATGTTTTCATCAAATTAGTCTTGACAAACCGTGTTGCTAGACATGTTAATTTTATGCATTGGTGCCAAAATCGAGCGCCTCGTTTTCCAGTGGTTTTGTTTTGCTCTCCGAGATCACAGCTTAGTTTGTAGCCCCTCAGTCGTGTACGCTGATTACAATACAGTCTCTTCCCTTTCAATGCTGAATTAAGCTACACTCTGTAGATTTCTATGGACGGGTCAGGGGCACGGTTCTGTGTCTAGGCAGGCTGCAGGTCAGTCTAAAATAGTGAGATCAGCAGGGAGACAGGGTGTGTTTGTGGCGAAGTTTTTTTTCTAAAACTGGGGTCTGATTCTTCAATGCAATAGATATGTATTGCACTGAAAGCGTAATAATGTTTCATTAATGTAGAAAGTATAAATTAAGAGTGTCGTTTATTCGAGCAGAAGATCCCGAGAGAAGCAATGTCTTTTGTTGAAAGATATCTTCCACAACCTGTTGCCCCCTTCCCCCAAGTATTTGGGTCATAGCATATTAGTAGGCTCTACTGATAAGCTGACCATGCATTTGTCCACGTGCTATCCTTTTGACGTTAGATTCAGACTTTCAGAAATACCACTGCGCAGCAGAATGGCAATAGCAGGGGTTTACGTGGAGTACGATACTATAAATATCTGGCACATTATCTTCTGTGTAATGTATGAAAACATGGGGTATATAAGATATTTAGTGGTAATTAATTGATTCAAAATTACTACTCAGTTCACTATTTCAGGTTACCATGCTATTCATAATACAATAATACATAATGCTACCTTTATGTGAATTGCCCTTCATCGTAACCCTCGCCATTCCGCAGAGCACTCTCCGCATATGCGATCGCCTGTGTTCTATTATTGCGACGATGAGCAATCGCCAGCGGAAAGCGACAGACATCCAATTGAAGACCTGCAGATTGGGTTTCAGTTCATGGAAAAGTGCATTTGTGCCGACCGTTGTCTCCCAATAATGCAAGCAGACAAACACAACATCAGAAGCTGTCTCTCTTATTAAAACCAAATATATTCGTAAGAATAGGCAGTTCAAGGAGACGTATTTTACCATCGACCCAATTTTTTTTATTGACAACAACAACAACAACATCACGTTGCGACCAACGGCAAAAAAAGTATCGTCGCTAAGTGATTTTACCGTTTGCCGTGGTTAATTGTGAGAGCTGTTCATGCAGGGTTTTTACCCATCACCAGTACGGTAATTCCTCTAATAATTCAACCACCCTATTAGAATTCAATCACCCCCATTTTTGTGGACAAAATTGAATCAGTTGTTCTAATAACTTTGATTCCCCTCTAAAATCAGTAAAATTACTAAGAAAGAATTATTTGCATGATTTTGGACCATTTTGTCAACTTCCGGTTCCAATAAATTTGATCACCCCTTGATTTATTGGTGGAAAAGTTCACTTTCTGTGATTGAATTATTGATGTATTTTGAAGTTGCTGAAAAAAGAGTGAGTGAGTGAGTTTATAGGATTTAACTTCATGTTCAAAAAATGTTCCACCATATCACGGTGGCAAAAGAGAGGGTGAGGAACAGGGAAAACTACTTGTAACAGAACATATATGGTCCATTCCACGTTACGTATGTTACAATTTGCAGACTTTTTTGCCTGCACTGATTGACCCTTAAAAAAACCTGACTGTTAAGGAGTTACAACTATATTAGGGAAAGGATCCTTTGGGCACATACTACTGAAAAATGTTCTCAAAGAACAATCACGATTAATTCTACCTTGATTAGGGAGGGTTAATTATGCGTTACATGTGTTACATCGGACAAAACGTGATTTATTCATATACTTGATTTAAACTCAAAATCGTCTGATTTGTACACATGATTCAATCTAATGTGTAGTTATTTTTCAAGAAGAATAAACACTTTTCTATACCAACATGGTGTGGAGCCATAAAAATAACAATTGGAGGAGGTGGAAGTGAAAGTCTTGCGTTACGTGTGTTACAATATTTGTTACGTGTGTTACACTGTATGAATTTACCAAAGCAAATTTAATCTAGAAGTCAAGTGACTAAATTTTTTTGACACATTGACAGAATAAGGTATAATTTACATGGCAAATCTTCCAAACCTTTCATGATTTTGAGTTTAAATCACATATATGAGCAAATCTCATTTTGTCTGTTGTAACACACGTAACACACAATTAACCCTCCCCTATTTAAGATTTAATTAATTATGATCATTCTTCGAGAAAAAAATTTGGTAGTATGCGCCCCAAGGAACCTTGTCCAAATAAAGTTGTAACTTCTTAAGAGCAATTTTTTTTAGGGTGCACCATGCAAATTGTAACACACGTAACGTGATATGGGCCTTCTTAGCAGTACACAGTAGGTGTACTAGAAAATGCATCTTACCAGTAGTAGATCTCATGTGGTTGGTGAAAAATGACTATTCCAATATTTTTTATGATTCAGAACCTAATAATTTGAATCTAATAATCATTTCACTGGAAATAAATCTTGTTGAAATAGACTCTCTGTCTTTAATCAAGGAGCATGTAACACACGTAACATTTCCATGTAACTAAGGCTCGATTTGCGGGCCTGCTGATATCTAAAATTAGGCCAAACATTGGGTGTAGCAGGTCATCTTCCATATTTTACCTCCCATTTTATATATGTTATGGAAAAACAGCAGGTCATCAGAAATATTCTAAAGAAGGCCTTGATGTAACACACGTAACGTTACGTGTGTTACGTGCAATTAACTAATTAATTATCAAGTATAAAGACAATGTAGCAATTAAATTTTATGTGTATCACAACAGCATAGTTAATGTACCTTTGCATATGAAAAAGTATTAAGCTCCTGTTATTTATGCCCTCTACTGTAAACTTGTATATGAATTTGTGTTACGTGTGTTACGCCACCTGCTAGACAGTAAATTCTAGTTGTTAACACCTTTAAAATTTTATTTCAACGAGAAACGGTCATTATTATTAAGAAGACAATGTGTTATCCAATGATATTTTGGAGTTTCACTTGAAAACCAACATAACTTAGCAAAAATGAGTCCATTAACTCTTTAGGTGTGTTTTGTCATAAGAAAATGAGAAAAAAAAATAGTTGACTTCACCTGTAATTATCAGACAGGTGTGTACTAGAAAATGCAAACTACTGTCACAACAAGTAATCTGGATCTATTTGCTGCAATAAAATCACAAATTTTGTCCACATTAACATTTTTAAAATTTGGCTTGTTTGGACCACTTCCTGTGGAATGGGCCATATAATGTTAGCCTGTTTAACAGTTCCATCTCTTCTCTGCGTGATGGTCTAGCTGTCAATGTGTATCAGTGGTCGAAATATTCAAAATAATCTACGTTGAAGTATTCAGTATTCTGGATCGAACAGAAACGAAGGGGAATTTCTTTAGTTGTGGGCATTTTTATTGACCAGTGAAATTTGACTGACAAATATGCCGTCCTCATTGATCTCAAATTTTAGTAGTGGTGACTGGACTGGTCTTTATTCAGGGGCAAAACAAGTAATATGTAGCACTTAACTCCTCTGCAAGGGCGTCGGAAGCAGTACGGCAGGTACCGTACCAATTTGGCGCAAAAAAACTCAAACTTGTGCAATGAATTAACACCCCACTGCCTATAATAATTATATCGGCTACGAATATGTCTAGCTTACTTTACTTTACATATATTTTTCTAATTCAGCATCGCAGAAAACCACCATCGATTGCGTTTTCATGGTAAAAGGATTACGAAAGAACTAAAAATACACTTCATTGTAGAGTGATTTTATTCACCAGAAATCGCTCTGAACGCGTCTCCGGGGATCTAGACCCCAGGACTTCCGGGGTCCAGGCTGTCTCTCAACACTCGCCTGAAGTGCTATTATAGTAGTCCCCCCCCCCCCCTCTCCTAAGGCTGTACCACTTCCAATTTGCTTCCAACGCCCCTGCTCTGAGATGGTTCAATCATATTTTATTACCAGGAAACCATGACAATATTTCATTGAAATAAAGAGAAAAATCTTGAAAGTAATGGAATTTCGTACCGTTGAAGTTTGTTGCAAGTCATGGAGAACTGGAATGAAATTCGAAAATGTTAGGCAGGTCAACATTTGACAGGATTTTTTTACTGAATTTTTTTTGTTTTTTTTTTTAACCCTAGACGTACCACTGGGCATTTATTAGTCAATGACCCTGATTTCACGAAACTTTGCCCCTGCATTTCCATGTGGTCCCGGAATCACCGGGCGTAGATTAGGCCACGCTTGATGCTGATTGGTCAATAAAACAACTCGAAAACCTATATTTCAAGGGAAATTCATTTTTTATCAAACACAGTCACACGACAGTCAGAGCAACAGAGGCGCCCTTGTGTTTTTATTCCGCCATAGCAAAAAGGCACGTGTTGTTGTTGTTTGACTTATTGACCAATCAGTGTCAAGTCTCGACCTGGGCGCTGAACTGCAATAATACAGAGATTGCCAAGTTCTGTTGAAGATGTAACAGTATTTCTAAGGTTGCTAAAATTCAGCGTCTTTGGATGATTTACGGCCCATATTTAACGGATTACAAGAATCTTTGGGTGACAGCATGCACAACAAGCCTCTATTATGGAATGATCGATTTAGATGCGAAATAAAGAGGTAAACAGATTTCTGTAAAAATGTACACAGATTATGTCAAGTATTATTAACAGCATTGTACGCTGATAAACAGCTTGTATCACTGACGTCAGTGATACAAGCTGAATAGTATGAGCGTAACAGCATTGATGCTCATTCAATTTATGTACCAGTTTCGTTCCCGTCCGAAAATTATTTTTATATTTTTTTATATCGATGGATCTTCATTAAAATACAGCTGTGTTGTCTCATATCTGCAGATGTCGCAAAAGATCTACTTATACTTTATTTCTCTCAAACGCGGCCTTGACTCGATTACTGTCACTGGATATCTGCACATGCATGAATGTATAAACTGAGACACATGATTTCGCTGCATTATTACATTCCAGCTGGATGGGAGGTGAAGCCTGTTCTGAATTGGTAAACCGAAATCCATCCGTATTCATTTACCCCAAATTCGCTATGGTAAATCCACTAGCAGATTCAGTAGTAGATTACATCCCAAAGCCTATAGGCTCTAGTTTATAGATGGTGGCTTACCTTCATCTTATTTGCCCAGCACGCGTAGTGAAAAAATCGGATTTTCTTGTCTGGTTTGCCATGCGTCTTGTGTACATGGACGGACATCTCCAGGGAATTACAAAATGCCGTCCCATCTATCTGCAAAGGTGAAACACAATGAGTTGTTTATTTATGTATACAACGTTTCCGCTATAGTAAAAATATTCGCATTAGGAGTTGTAAATAGACAAAATAAAGTTACAAAGCAAAAAGAAAAAAAACAAACAAAACAAAAAAAACGCGCTAGGTATACACGTAATTGGCTAAACTTACCCAAGATTGTCAATAGCAAATACAAGCGACTCCCGTTTGCTTCCAGACATATTAGGTCTACCTGTCGGCTTTCGTTGTGGTTTGGATTTAGGCATATTCTCTCCAACTGATTGTCGTCCTTGATTGAATGATTTGTGTATTGCGCAAGCTATTTAAGTGCAATGGAGTTACATATATGTATGACAAGAACTCAATGGAGTGACACTTAGCTCAGACACCCGCCGTGAAGTGAGCAACGCAGGTGTGAAAAATGACCAGTATATTTCAGCATAAAAAATCATCTTCGTGACTGGTTTTTACACTTTCTCAAAATATATTGTACCAAAGTGATTAAAGAACGTTTGGTCTATAATCCCTATATGTTGTGTGAGAATATTGTGTCATTATCATGAAGTAGCGGATAATGATTACAGAATATCATCTGAAAAGTAGATTATTTTTGTTTACGGTCTATATCCGACATATTTTTACCCCTCGGCCATTTTGGCCTCGGGGTATTGTCGTTGCCGTGTACGTCCGTCCGTTAACGCATTTTAGGCAAAACCGCTTGAGATACAACCACCAAATTTTTAACATTTATTTTTCTAGTGCTAAGTCAGACGCCTATTGAAAGTGGCTTCCCTCGGCCTATATTTTACAGAGTTCTGCCCCTTTACAGATATATTAATTTCTATTTCTGCCCTATATGCCTGAATGTAACCAACTATATCTGCAGAACTGTGTTCGGTATAGCTACTATATTTTGGAAACTTATTTATATTGTTGTATTCTACAAGCCAACAAAGGATTACTCGCCTCGGCTTATGGAGTTATGCCCCTTTCAGATGTAATAATCTCCGATTTTGTTATCTGTAGTTGAATGTACAAGTTATATCTGCAGATCGTGTTCGGTACAGCTTATTCGTCTCGGTTCTTATTTTACAGTAGTGCTAAGTCAGACGCCTATCGAAAGTGGCTCCCCTCGGCCCATACTTTACAGAGTTATGCCCCTTTACTGATATATTAATTTCTATTTCTGTCCTATATGCCTGAATGTAATCAACTATATCTGCAGAACTGTGTTCGGTATAGCTACTATATTTTGGAAACTTATTTATTTTGTTGTATTCTACAAGCCAACAAAGGATAACTCGCCTCGGCTTATGGAGTTATGCCCCTTTCGGATGTAATAATCTCCAATTTTGTTATCTGTAGCTGAATGTACAAGTTATATCTGCAGATCCATGTTCGGTACAGCTTATTCGTCTCGGTTCTTATTTTACAGAGTGCTAAGTCAGACGCCTATCGAAAATGGCTCCCCTCGACCCATATTTTACAGATTTATGCCCCTTTACATGCTTTATAGATATACAATTTTCTATTTCTGTCCTATATGCCTGAATGTACTACCGGTATATGTTGATCATCCCACATAGAACTATCTCTTCCCCAATTCACACTACCCTCACAGAAATAGGGCGCAATTAGGGCACATTTAAGGCGCAAATGGGGCGCATGAATTGAGACAGCTAGGGCGCAGTTGGGGCGCAATTGGGGCGCGCGCCCTATCTGCGCCCCCAACTTTGCCATTAGACTCAATATGGCTAGGGCGCAAATTAGGGCGCGTTCCAAATATGTTAATTGCGCCTTATATGCGCCCTATTAGAGAATAGGGCGCAGTTGGGGCGCAGTCTTAGGGCGCAGATAAGGCGCAGTTGGGGTGCAGAAAAGGCGCAGTTGGGGCGCGATTAGGGCGCACTCTCAGAATAATAGCATGAATGTTGTACTGATAGGGCGCATTTGGGGCGCAATTAGGGCGCAGTTGGGGCGCAGTTGGGGAACAGAACAGTATACATGCCATGCTAACCATGTTCTACCCTCAGTAAATAAAGTTTATCTATCTATCTATCTATCATGTACATAAATTGAAGATACAAGGTGAAAGATGATTATTGGCATCTAACTAGTCTAAATAAATCTAATTTTGCTGTGCAGGTACATATTATTTTCATCTACATGTGCAATGTGCATTCATGGTTAGAATTACATTTATTAGAAAATATATGTGCATGTACTATACAGTCAGCTGTTGTGGAATTGGTACATTAGGTCATCTGACACTGTCGCTCACTTTTTCTTGAGTTTTTTTCTTCAAATTACTTCTACACATACCGGAAACCCTTTACATCATCCACTATCCACAAAACAGAGGTATAACACTCACCAAAATCTTGTTAGATGGGCATGAAATCTTCAAATTCAAAATGGTTCTTTGAAAACCAATATGTCTGCCTTTCTTTTGTTAATATCAGCCAATAAGATAAAGGTCATGTGACAGTTTTGACTAATCAGATAACATGCTATTGTGCAGATAATAGGGCGCAGTTGGGGCGCAATTAGGGCGCACTCTGAGAATAATAGCATGAATGATCATGTACATGTACTGGTAGGGCGCAGTTGGGGCGCAGATAAGGAGCAATAGCTTCTTCAAGTAAAAGTCAGATTTTTTTGTTGAAATAATGTTATTAAATTTAGTATGAAAGTCCAAATTTTACATTAATGAATTTTATAGCCCAGAATAGTGAAGAAAGCAAACAGTCTGAATTTTTGGGAAAAACTTTTTTTTACTAAGACATGCATGCACATGTCTTTAAAATGACACACATGCATATGTGATTACTAGCTAAATGAATGTTGGTGAAAAAAGTTCAGAAGGCACAAGTATACATGTAGGGTTCACTCTGAATTTTAGATAAAATGGTTATGTCCAGAGAGCGCATTTAGGGCGCAGTCTGAGTTCTCGAAAAAGTAGTTATGTCCACAGGGCGCAGATAGGGCGCAGTCTGAAGTTTGGAGAAAACATCAATGTCCACAGGGCGCAAGTAGGGCGCAGTCTGAATATCAGAGAAAATTTCAAACTAAATAAGGTACAGTTAGGGCGCGCGCCCTATCTCTAGCTTCTAGGGCGCATTCCTGAAGGGCGCAATTAGGGCGCAGCAGGGTGGATGGGATGAAGAAATGGGGCGCAATTAGGGCGCAGTAGATAGACAAGGCGCATGTAGGGCGCAATTGGGGCGCAGATGGGGCGCGCGCCCTAAATAGGGCGCGCGCCCTATTTCCGTGAGGGTATACACATGGGTCACAATCACTTGGGGAAAGCTGAGGAGTTTTGATTAGATCAATCTCATGTTTTACACAGCTGGTACATACAAACTTGCTAATAACTTCTCTATTTTTCATCCGATCATGTCAATTTTTGGGGAGCATAATATATACATTACAGTCCGAACGAATTGTGTCTCAGTTTTTCAAAATGTTGCTTTGTTTTGAAGTTATCGGAACTTGAAATAGACTTTCATTTTGTTTCAAAAAATAAACTTTACAACGCTCTCAAACTTTTTCTAAGAGTTTAGAAAAAAACTGAGACACACTCTTTTGGTTTGTAAGGTTTATTATCACCATGCAAAATCTCGGACTCGTTACTTGTAAAATAATAGGTGAAATTAGCGATATAAAAAAGACATTATTTTTTTTAAATAACTGTTTTCTAACGACGACAAAACCGGTGAAATATACGTAAAAATTAAATTTGTACTTTATTTGGAACGCCCGAATCGTGATCTTTCCAACCATATAAAACATATATATGTATGTGAAGTGGTTGTGATGAAATGAGACAGAATGCACGAGGGTGTCTAGTATCAGGCGCTACCCCGGGCCTCGAGTCCTTAAGCATTGATATGCATACATGTCAGTACAGAAATTCACTTTGTGTCTCCTCCTAGGGAAAGGATCTTATTCCATAGAATCTAATTGAATGTTGTGCTGATTTAGAGAAAGGTAATTGTTGCACCCCAGAATTGAGCATCATCTGCACATCAATACAAAAATTCTCTTCATGTCTACATGTACTTTCACAATGGAAAAGATCTCACTCCATAAAATTGAGTTGTGCAGGCATAAATTACAGGTAGCCTATATATTGAAAGCAATGTTAGCTCTTGTTTTCCATTTGGGTTCCCCATAATTAGGGTTGCAAGCCAGAGGCGTGCAAACCTCTTATTATTGGTATTCTTATTATTATTTTTATTCTTTCCGCCAGATTTTGTCCATTCTATAAAATCAATATTACTGCATCGTCGAAGCTGAAATTTCACATGGTGGTTGTGGCCTTTTAGGTCTAATGGATATCCTAGGAAGAAGCCCATTGGTCAGAATTGTTGGCGGCCATCTTGGATTTATCCTAAAACCTTCCAAGATCTTCTTCTCTGGAACCACTGGACCGATTGCCTCGAAACTTGGCACACATGTTCGATGGATCTGGAGCTCTCAAAATCCTATTTGAAATTTTGCTATATAAAACAAAATGGCCGCCATTGACCAATCAAAATTGTCGGATTTTCAAATGACGGATTTGGACGGGCAAAGTGGCTACATATATGCATTGCCATATGGCGATCACGAATATGCAAAAATTTTGCTCCTAGGTCACGTGGTTTGGCCGCCATCTTGAATTTTGTCAGAAACTGAACACATCTTGTAGGGGCTATAACTCGGGAACTATAGATGGTACAGCCTTGCAGTTTGTTGCATTATATTGTCCAGGAGCAGCTCTTTCGGAAATATGTAACCATTTCAATGTAGCTCCAATAGTTTTCCGCAATT
>JAVTVY010049326.1:0-23763 GCA_036873755.1 Hanleya hanleyi
ATTTAAGTATTCATATATAGGAACTTTGGATACATGAGACTGAGGATTATAGGACCCATGAACTATTGGACAGAGAATTAAACCTTTTAGATAGTGTGTTCCAATATGTAAGAGCTGGGGCAATACATGTAATTATTGTGGGAGACAACTTATAGACATACATAAATGGATGTATGGAGCAGTGGGTGGTGGTTGGGAGGGGTCCATATCCAGAAGTCGGATGCATGGAAGTACTGGGTTCTTGTGGTTTATTATGAAGGAGGGTCCAGGGGCCGTCCAGGCCCCAAATTCCAGCGTTTTTCGAACACAGGTCAACTTATGAGTGTGAATGATCCTCCATAATGCAATGTACTCCTATCTCCATATCGGACAGCTCATAAACATGACTTCAAAGCAACCAGATGGAGACATTGCCTGGCACTTAATTCGTTCATATATGGGCATGTTTGGAGAGGTCATAAGCTCACAAATATTTCCGATTGAAGTGGCTGATATTCATTGCGGTGTAAAATCAATCTGTCATGGCTCAAATTTGATAGATGAATCATGACATACACTTAATTGAGATAATGGAATGAGCAAGGATGCCCCTCATGCTTACTGGAAAGTAAAATCTGCATTCAATAAAGAGTATAGATATGCAATTTTTGCCTCCACCCCCCTTACCGTTCCACTGTCCCCGACATATAAAATATTCCTTATTTTTCTAGCTTTAATCCACAATCTGCATGTATTGGAACTGTTCTAACATTAGAACATTAATATTTTGGACCTGCGGACCAATTGTAAGATATGTAACAAACAGAATAATGATATTTACAATTTCACATTGTATACATGTATTACCAGACAATTGTGCTCGAGGGTTTGCATCTACCTTCGGATGTTGTATTTTGAAACTACCCTGTCCTTTCATCATGTTCATGCATCAGGTTCTAAACTTGATACAACATGATAGATGAGTGGTTAGATATTTGTAAGTACATGATAATGTTAACTGAATAAATGATTTGTTGGTACATGTAAGTTATCATCTTGTCTGTTGGAATCTAGTCACAGGATCCAATTAATCTATATTACATTGAGTAATATACAGGAAAAGCATTTGTCTTTGTAACTTTCCTGCATTTGATATACTATGCTGGACATAATAATTTGAATGAACCTCGTTTCACCATATTTGAAGAATTTCTGATAGTCCAGCAGTCAGATGGGCATTTTGGGTCAAAACTTGGTGTGAAGGTCCCACAATCATGACAATGATTTTCTGACTCGTATTTCATATCTACATACCATAGAATAAGAAGGGTGCCCACCTGGCTCCCTTGAGCATTTTGATAAAACATTCTTTTTACAATAGTAACCACAGGACAAAATAACTGACATTCTACAGTCTGGTTCAACTCCTAAATGAGTAGGTAACCTATCCAATATTCGGGCAATTTGATCCCAGATCAGGAAACATAACATACCATTTCCGGAATGGGAAACCATGTAAATCTGTTATGGTAGGGGTACTTTAGAATAGTGGCAAAGCTGGGTTGATGTTAACATTTGATCTCTTGTTTTAAAAGCCATAAAACTCCAGAAGTACAATGATATACACCTAAGCTGCAAAGTAGAACTTGGTCAGTTCATGAAGTTTATCTATGCAAACCATATGCAGGTCAAACCATCCTAACTGGACAGATCTAGCCCTGCATGGGTCAGCCAACTCTGAAATCAAAACAGTCTGGCCCTCATAAAATCTATGGGGAGGCTACATACATGTACATGTATATGAACCTGTCCCCAGCTGGCTTGAAAGCCAGATCTAAAACTTCACAAATTCTTAATAGCCCAGTACTGGAATGAATGGAGAGGAATCAACAACATTTTGGCTAGCGACATTTCAGCAACTGTTTATTCCACATCTGCTGTTAGAGAACTGTTATAATCATGCAAATAGTAACAGGGTTTTAATTTTAACGTACAGAAATATTTTGAAAACAATTTTTGTTGATGTCAACTTCATTTTTTGTACACATATCAGTAAATTCATCACCAATCAGCTCAACAGTTACTCACATGTAATTGTATATATAAGATCATGCTGAGCGAGATTGAACTTTTCATTTGTTTGTATGAAATGTAATGGATATATAATCATACTCGCAGTGTCATGACATTTTTGTATGGGACATTTCGGCATGCAACATTTCAGCACCCTTTTTTTCTGGCCAAATTAAGCTAAAAATAAAGATGTTCACATTCTTTTTTCGACATTTGTTTGGTAGTTAAGTACATGTATTGAGTGGGACAGAGTCAACAACATAGGACATTAACTCTTTAAAATGTACCATGATACCTCTGTTGGCTGTGAGCTGCATGTAGTAAAGCTTTTTGGGGCAATTTCATACTTCGGGATCTATGTGGTCTGCTTTGGAATGTAGAATAACATATAGTCATTTTCCGTGTGATTGGTCAACAAGTTACAGGAGATTATCTGGCCGCCAAATTGTTCACTTAATCAAATAAATGTTTCTATGTTATCTCAGACTGAAAATGTGACCTGGTTATCAGACCTACATTCCTTGGAGTATATTATAGTGAAATTATGAAGCAATCAGTGAACTTCTAATTTTGCACCCAATTCACCCTTTTTGGGGCAATTTCATACTTCGGGATGTGGTCTGCTTTGGAATGTAGAATACAAGCGTCTAGTCCGTCATTCATAATTCAGCTGTCGTCCATTAACGAATATCCGCATCCATAATCCAAAGACCTATTCCAAATCCATATACATATAACAGTATTAGCACCAAATTCAAAAAAGACAATCATAGTATACATAAACATAGGCTAGTTTCCTGCAAGAGAGACGAGCGGTCAACAGTTTTCAGTGATGCCGACAAGAAATCATGATGTTCAAAAAATATAAAATCTGTATCGCTGATCAGTATTTTTAATCCATAATAATCATTCTAAAGTCGTTATCTAGAGAATGGTGTATCTCCGTCACGCTTTGATTGTGACTGTTCATATGAGCAGAAAGAGAAAATAACAATGTGTAATTATTCCTTTTCATTTAAGCCGAATGGAGCTCTGGTGTGCAGCTGATAAATCCAGTAAACCTCGCGCAGGCGGCGCATGGTAGTGCTGGATTCAAGAGACGGATCTGTCTTAAGAACTTCAATGATTTGATAGTTGATGTTGTTGACAGAGTGACCGTGCGACCAGAAATGTTTTGGTGCAGGGTTATCACTGCGATTCCGAGTGTCGTTGAAGTGTTCTCGGATACGCTCATGAAAAGTGCGTTTCGTTTCTCCAACATATTGTTTGGAGCAGAGGGAGCACATAGAAATGTGGTCACAGAGGTGGGCCGTTAGTGACAGGGATGCTGTTTGGAGGATGCCGTCCCATTCACGCATGAAGTCGGGGTTGTAAAGGCCTATCTGTGGTTTGCATTGAAGCGAGAGACCGGTGGGTGCTCTGTTTTTGTCGATGCAATGCTGTAGACACTCGGAATCGCAGTGATAACCCTGCACCAAAACATTTCTGGTCGCACGGTCACTCTGTCAACAACATCAACTATCAAATCATTGAAGTTCTTAAGACAGATCCGTCTCTTGAATCCAGCACTACCATGCGCCGCCTGCGCGAGGTTTACTGGATTTATCAGCTGCACACCAGAGCTCCATTCGGCTTAAATGAAAAGGAATAATTACACATTGTTATTTTCTCTTTCTGCCATACTGTACACCTCCTTTGTGTATATTTTCCTTTTCCTGGGCCACACTGAGAGAGTACATACTCTCCAGGCCGCGACGTCACCTTTATGACGTCGCCCATTTAGACAAACAGTCTAGTTCTTTGTTGACGTCACACTTGACGTCGCGGGCGCTCTCGACGCCATTCAACGTCGAGACTCCTCACTCATTGTGACGTCATCACTGAGATTCAGTTTCATCATCTGCGCTTGCCAACATGGCTGGCGCCAAGGATAAAAGACAATGTCTACTTTGCAAAAAGCTATACTCCGATCGAACTGCCCTGAGCAGACACTTCCGGATCGTCCACCGCAAGGCTGGCTTTACACTCTGTCACTGCGGGATAAAATACGCACGGAAAAGAGACTTCCACCTCCATGCTGCTAGATGTACACTACAACCGGCATGCCACGACGTATCCACTCCGCCACCACTCACACTGACTGATGTGCCAACTCCATACGAAACCAACACTGAAGGGACCTCTCTCCCATCTACCAGTATCGCCGCACACCCCACCAGGGAAGTAAGCACCTCTAACAGCCTGGACACTACAGGTATGCAACCTCTGAGCACCATTATTTCAGAGGCCATGAGGACCTGCCTCATCCCCACGGGTAGTTCGGAAGCCCTCTCCACACCACCATGTGATAGCTGGGAACCTACTGAAACTTTCTCCGTTCAGGACTACTGGGATAGTCTCATTGATGATTTGCTACAATGACTCTCGAGCCCTTAACAAATAAAACATTTATTTGCTTCCAGACAAGACAGCCTTAGTCTTCCTTTTTTTCGGTCTTTTGGCCATTATGCCATACTGTAGACCCCCTTTAGCCCACACTGAGGCCTAAATCCGCTTCTTTTACCTCACCGGTCAACACTTTCGGCCGCTTTTGCTGCCTACCGGTCAACATCGGTACCCAGCAACCCATACCGGTCAACATGCCGATCCAGAAACAAATCTGCCGGTCAACATGTCAACCACCTAACAACACAGGTCAACAGCTTGCCTACTTGTGTTTACACCGGTCAACATACTGCTCACACTTGACAACACCGGTCAACAGCCCACAGGTATATAAAGCGGTAAGCAGTCACCATCTGCAAGCCTCTGATGAGATCCACACCAGATCGAAACCGGTCAGGCACCATCCAGAAGAATCCAGGTCACTCCAGGCTCTCCGACTGTACTGGTTTATCACTCTTCAATTGTACCTACTGTTCATATGAGCACCATGAGGATCTTGAAGTACATGGGTTCATACGGCCCCAAATTGTTCATTAAATCAAATAAATGTTTATATGTTATCTGAGACTGAAAATTTGTCCCAAGACAAGTGGTTGTTAACTTTGCACAACTACAAGGCACTGACCTCATATCATGCAAATATCATGCTTGTCCATACAATATAGACCGAGATCCAGCCTGAACAAATATATATATATATATCCCATTCACTAAGGTTTGAGGAACGAAGGGCACTGATCACATATCATGCGAATTTCATAATTGTCCATACAATAGCTACCAAGATCCTGCCCGGAAAAGTGTCGATCATGGATATATCAGGAACAAGGCCATAATTCTTGAAAATAAAAGTGAAACGGGGAGAAACTTTATGCTGCGTAACTATGGGGCACTGACCACATATTATGCAAATTTCATACTTGTCCATACAATATTAACCGAGTTTCAGCCCAGGCAGGACACATTCATGAACATTTCAAGAACAAAAGGCCATTACTCTTGAAAATATAACCAAAACTCAGAAAAAAAGTCTTTCATGCAAGTTTCAATCCTGTCCATCAAATTATTAACCGAGATATTGCCCTGACAAGAAATTTGGACGGACGGACAAAGCGATCGCTATATGCAGTGAACTGATCACGAACTGACCGAATGTAAATGTAATTAGAAATTATTGTGATCCAATTAAAAGGTGAAAAGGTCATAATCCCTATTTGTGAAGGTAAAAATGTACATTGCATGTTCAACTTTAAGAAATGTCAGTTAAAACTATGTGTCTCTTATTGTGAAATTGCCAAGTAGGTATATATGTGGGAAGCTGGCATCTCTGAGTGTCACAGATGGATGAAGAAGACAAATACTGCCTTTCAGTCCTGTGACCACTCCACTTGAGTCCATCTGGAAGACTGAAAGATTAGTTCTGTTATAAGGGCCTACATGTACGCCAAGTTGGTAGCTTTTAATGGCCTTGACATTCTTTTTGTCTCCCCCGCTAGTTAGTAGAGGTGGGGGGGGGGACTTAGAAACACCGGTGTCCTTAATTCCGTAAGATTTTCTTGTCCGGACAATAACTCGTGAACGATTTAACCGATCAACTTCAAACTGGGGTGTGCCTGGACATTGGCGAGAGGATGGTTGGGATTGTTTTTCAGCAATGTGCGTAATCCAATATGGCCGCTGTCAACCATTTTGGATTATAAGCAGTTGGACCTTAGATTTTCTTGTCCGGACAGTAACTCGTGAACGATTTAACCGATCAACTTCAAACTTGGGGTGTGCCTTGACATTGGTGAGAGGATGGTTGGGATAGTTTTCCAGCAGTGTGCGTAATCTAATATGTCAGCCGTCAGCCATATTGGATTATAAGCAGTTGGATCTTGTCCGGACAATAACTCGAGAACGATTCAACTGATCTACTTCATATGTGGGGAGTGCCTTGATATTGTTGAGAGGAGGATTAGGATTGTTTTTCAAGGACATGCTTAATCCAATATGGCCACCATCAGCCATACTGGATTTCATTGGATTTTAAGCATTTTGATCTTGTCCGGACATAATAGCTGGAGTACTTGGGGAGTCCCTTGACCTTGGTGAGATCCCGGTTAGGATTGTGTTTCATGAATGAGCATAATCCAATTTGGCTGCCATCTACCAGCGATATTGGATTATGTTGCATTTTAAGCAGTTGCATCTTGTCTGGACAAAAACTCTAGAATAATTCAACTGATCAATTTCAAACTTGCAGTTTGGCTTGACATCGGTGAGAGGACATATGTCATTGCTTTTCAGTTACCTGTGTAATCCATCAGTCATCTTAGATTCACAGCATTCAGCTATTGTCTGGACATAACTCTAGAATGATTCAACCAATCTACTTCAAACTTGGGGAGTGCATGGACATTGGTGAGAGGACAGTTGGTATTATGTTTTATGTATGTGCATAATCCAATATGGGTTCCATCCGCTGTATTAGATTATGTTAAGCTCATCAGCGATATCTCCATATTCAAATCATACTCTTCATCAATGATATGAGATATCATCGACCAAAAAAATTGACCATAGAAGGCCATGGCCCCCCGCAGGAGCAGCGCCAGTTATGGTGGATGTAATCCACCATAACTGGTGCTGCTAGCGGGAGACATGGACCTCTATGGTCGATTTTTAATTTTCGCATGCCATAAAATATATTTTAGGTCATAGTTTAGCCGAGACACAGTGCTCTAATAATATTCATAAGGGAGGAATTAGTGAAATACATGACCAAAAATAGCCAAGGCTAATTGGCTCCAATACCCATTGGCTATCAGTTACTACCTGCACTCGGCAATCATGCAATGGGTAAAACTTTGACAACATTATGTAGGTTAACAAAAATGTGATCTTGTAGGGTTGACAGTAGTTCTCTCATTTTAGAAATACATGGGAAGATGAGCCAGGTCAGCTTTTGTTAAGGCCTTAATTGATGAAAAAAAATATGCACTGAGGTTCTGGTAAAGCATGACCAAATTCTTAACTTTAAATATACTCTTCTACATAGCTAATAATCAAATCAAGTAATTTGATCTTCGAAAAAAAGATCAAGGCCAGTTATCTTCAACAATTTTCTGGTCTATTCTAACTTAATTCGGTTGGAAAATGGATTTTGAGATCTCAAACTTAACATATATAATTAGACCTTTATAGGTCAAAGTCAGTGATGTTCAATAAAATAAACTTCAGGTCCAGGCATATGTGGTTCAAATTTGGACAACATATAATCCTTCATGAAATATTGTACTACATAGAATATGACCTGGATAAAATAGGTCAAGGTCAGTCATCTTCGGCATGGCTCTGGTCCATTGTCAGATGTATACATAGTATTAAGTTGGAAAGCCTAGCTATATTTCTTAATTTCAGATTATAATAAACAGTATATGACCTTGAAAAAAATGGGTCAAGGCCAGTAAACTGGGATAGGCTTTTAGTCCATCACCTGTTGCATTTAATATGAATTTGGAGACAACTTCAAAACTTCTAAAACTGTAGCAAATATCAGAATTTGACCTTCATGAAATAGGTCAATGTCAGTCATTTTCAATAGGCTTCTGACCCTTCCCCATTTGCATATGTGGTATGAATTTAAAACGCCTGACAATAATCCTTTTTGAGATATCATGTCCACAAGAAAGATGGACAGACGGACATACAGACAGATGACGCCGACGACAACAATACCCTTCGGGCAAACAATCGAATATTCGGGACATCAATCGAGATATTGAAATGAAAAGTCTAGGGGACAGATCTCGGACTAATTACATAAAATCAAAGCAGTGGTGAAAGTGAACAGTCGCTCCTTGATGATTCTTATCAGTGTTATCTGTTGGTCATGAATACTCCATGTAAGAAACACCCGACAATGCCTACAATAGCCAAGTCTGGGGACAAGAATATGTCTAGACTTGTGGCTTTTCAGCGACACAAATATTCGGACAATAGCTTCCTACATGAAGTATCTACCGCTCTGTCCATAATTTGAAAAAAGGGAAATATTTTAAATTTATCATTAGAGTGTTGGCTAATCCATCATCAATTCCCGACAATAGGCCTTGTTGTGAATGCTTACTGTGTATATAAGGTGAACAGCTAACTAATTATTGTATGACCAGTGAATAGTCGCAGCATGTTCACATTAGGGTTAATTGACATGTAGATGAGGCTGTTATGAATAACTGTGGTGAACTTTGTGTGATTTCAGTTGTCGCAAACTTTCTGTGGCTTCAGTGGCAATATTTTATGATTGACTGAATATTCGCAACATGTCATGCAAATGAGGCTGTCACAAAGTCCTGCCACAAATTTGCGGAGAATATCACGATAACTGTGTAGCAAGCTTTAAAAATCAAACTTCAAGTTTTGCTTATGATGAACGGGCAGCGAGTTAACATCACGCACACCAAGCTGCAAAAGCACTGGTTTTGACAACTGATTCATGTCACACAATATATCTGGAATGTTGACTACACAGGTACAGGGTGCACTAGATTCTGTCCTGAGATGTCGCAATAATCATTCCGTAAATTAGATATCAGTATTTCCTATGATTATATGAATGTTAGGCTACTTCTTGTTTAATTTATTGGTGGCAAATTGTCAAGACAATTGTTATTATGTGTTCAAATGGCGCATATATCGCCGCAATTGGCTATAGTTTTGAATTCTTTGCTTAATTTTGCAATGTATCAGGTAGTGTTTGCAGCACTGCAGTATAATGACTATCTGAAGGGGTCAAAGGTACTTGGTAATTTCAGTCATCTTCAGGGATAAATTATAATATAATTATATTGGTAAATTCCAGTCCATACAAATGTAAATGTACATTGTTAGTAGATGTTCATGATTCAAAAAACTTCTTTTGATACAGCCAGAGTGGAATATCTTACATTCTAGACTTTTGCAAGACGGCAAACTTGAAATGATTTTTTTATGTTAAATTTCGGGAGAAGGAAATTTCTGCGAGAAGTGGTAGTCATTTTTACTGTTCAAAACAACACATGGGCCTACATACTGTACATGTAGCTTCAATGCATATTTCAATTTGTTTCGATTGTTGCAAGTATGTTTATACATGTATTGTGTTCATTATTTTATACCATATTGTAGTTTTCATTCCCTTCATCATAGTTCCTCAATCATCAATGGCATAACATTTCTGCATGTCCAGAACTAACAAAAAATCAAGTGCACACCGAGTTGAGAATATTCCACAGAATCCCACAAATTACACAAGTATATGTCCATAGAAGTTCTGCATTCACTTTAAATTCTGACTGGCCGGAACAGTTTATATTCTGGGAAACTTTTCGCCAGAATTAATTCATGTAAATTATTATATGCATAAATTGTACTTCACAACATAATGGACATCATGCAACAAAAAGTTCAGAGTACCATTCTGCAGTCTGATCATTAAGTGGTTTCTGTGGTGAACTGTTTAGTTCACAGCTCAGTCACATCTACATGTACTTCATCACATTAGCTATACAGGCTGTTGGTCTGTATCTCTTGTTTCACCTATGTACTATAGTATTTCTCACTTCTCTTGCATATATGAGAACATGAATCAAATTCCTAAAATCACAGTTCATATTTGAATTTATTGGAAACAAATAATTGATTCTGTGGATATATGGAATTCATAAAATAGATGCAAGTGTTTGTCAAATTATTGAGCAAACAAATCTTATGATTTTTTTAATCCCATCATAATATTTGCACATGTGGTTTCTATTCTGTGGTCATTACCAGAGGTCTCCACTACTTTAAGGACATGATTGACAGGGGAAACACATGTGGGCTGACAGTGTTAATCCTGTTTAGCCAGGAAATCTGGTGGCCTGCAGTGTTGAGAAAAGTTCAGCTTCATTTGCCTGTATATCAGACTAAACTGGCTAAACGCTTTCTGGACAGATGTGTTTATCCAAAAGAGACTGTGTTTAGGTCGATTGAGACCTGTTTAGGCTAGATTAGGTTCAGTGAGCAGAAATTTGTGCAGTTTAGCAAAACAGGCTCCTGTAGTGTCAGGTTTGATTAACCACTCGCATCAGTTGCGACCCTACTTATTGGAAATCAGAAATAATGTAGCTTAGAATCTCAGGATGCGAACAAACCAAAGTCTGAAATGAGTTGGCTTTGAGTTTTGATAGAACATGCATTTAAGTTTAACTGTCCTGTCATTTTATGGTGGTTGCTTCCCTGTAATTCCGTAAAACTATAATATGTGATCAAATACAAATTTATCTTTGCTATTCCATCTGTTAGCACTCATCCTTCAGATCATAGTAATAGGACCAGGGAAATATTTCATAACTAATGTTCCAACGCACTAGCAAAGAGAGGGTACAGGGAGAATGAAAAATAGGGAACATGTAATTCCGTCACACTTGAATTCATGTTTAGATGAATTTAACGGTGTAGTTAATATTTTTTTTTTTTTATTTGGTTGATTCATGAAGAGCCTAGGAGTGTGGCCGTCACCCTCAATAATAGACCAGTACTTATTCACCATGTGTCTCATCGTATAGGAGTCCGGACTGTAAATGGTGATGAAATGCAAATACCAGTTTCCATCCTTTCATCTACATGATTGTATTCCCCTGTCTGTTAGGTTGAGGATTTTTATTCTGCGATTAAAGTTCACATCTCTGCAGTTGATTTCCATTCCTTTGTAACCCCTCAGCCTAAGATTGTTTTCAAGTGTATCCATTTTCTTCATGAAGTCAGTGTAATTATTACTTTCAGACATATCTGGGCAAGGCTTTGGTGTAAGACCTCCCATTGGAAAGGTAATATCCTGGACAAAAGACTGACAATACAAATTGCAGCAAATCCTTTTTCAAATATATTTCGTGAGTCTTACACCAAATCGTTGCCCATATCGGCAAGAGAGGTCACCTTTCATGAAATATTTGAAACAGGATAGTTGGTGTACATGTATAGATCTTCTGTGTAGGTATTAATAAATGTATGTATGCTTTGTGTGGCATTTAATATATAATACACCCTTCTTGCTGTATCTGTCACCTCTGCAACTCGCATCTATCATCTCTGTAAACTACAGCATTCAAAAAGTCTGCCTTCTTATCAGACATCTCAAATGTGAATTCAAGAAATATGTGTGCCGAATTTGCCATTGTGAAGATGCTCGAAGCAGGGGATTTTAACCGCTGATTTGAGAAAGGATTTGACCGAAACTGTGCACCGCAGCGCCATATACGATCCGGGATTTATGTTATAAAGTGTAACAGAAGACAAAACATCGCATATTGCGTTTATTTGTTCTCAATCGAGCCTTTGAAATCCGGTAATTTCTCACGGAAAAATGAATTTCAAGATGACGTCCCTTTATCTATATATGGTGTGAGATGAGACAGTATGTATATATGCAATCCAATTGATACAAATTCCCAGTGAAGGCACACTGTAAAGCAATACGACAAGACTCGTGACCCCACATCGAGTTCAATTTTGAACTATGTTGACAGAATCCCTTACGAACCTATTTGAAGTAAATACACTTCAGTTCTTCAAATACCTTACAGCCAATTCACCATACTCGAACAATGATCACAATTTTATAACAGACAAATGGCAAATGAAAACAGCAATCTAAACAACATTTTGTGACATTTAAAAAAAAAGGTTCCCATACAATTATTTCACGGAACCTAATATTAGTTCCCAGAGGGTTCCGATAGATACAGAATAGACAGAACCGAAAAAAAGTTTCCGACCGTTCACGAAATATTCTGGCCTGTAGCAATAATACATCAAACTATTCAATAACGAGGCAAACATTGAAGTTCAGTGAAACTGTAAATGCTGACATGAATACGGGCATCAATGGAATCTCACCTATATGGATGTTGATAACCTTCACACTTTATCTTGACGAGCCTTGCAATAGCGAACATCCTCTTGCGTAACAAGATCATTCCCTTTTTTCGTTCCATTTTTTCGTTGGATCATCTGTCTGGAAAAGAAGACAACTTTTGAGAAAAAAGTCAACAATAAATTCACAGCCAATGGGGGCTCCAATATATGCCTGCACATTTGACCACATTTAATATTTGCCATCCCACATTGGAAAGACACAAGGTAAATTTTGGTGTAGACTTGCAGATCCATGCAAAATTTTAGTGTGCAACAATACTACCTCTGTGGGACTTTGGTGACCCTGACATTGAACATTGACCTCAATATCAACATGTTTCTTCCCTCAAAAAGATTATGTTTGGGAACTGGAGACATGGAAGATCAGCCATATGACTTCAAAGTATTTTTAAGGCAGATTCGAGAACTAGGGGCCTGGAGGATCAACCATATGACTTCACAGTACATGACAGTACATCCACAATATATTCACCATGTGAATGCCTGTCATTGCTACCACAGGAGACTTTGGATATGTGCAAGCCTCCACTGTTGAATACGAGCCGGTAGGTCATAGTGCTTCTTGAGAGAATAAGCATCCTGTTAAGGCTGGCCCAACATTACCTGGCTTGCTGCTCATTAAAAGAGAGTTGGGTACCACGGATAAACCTCCCTATTTGATAGCACTTGCTCAAACCTAGGGTGACTTGTATCCCTGTGCTAATGCACTTGCCAATTGGATGCCCCATCGTGCCTCCCTGGGGATGGGTGGGGTCAATTTCACCAAGACTTACCCCCTACATATCCCCACCTTGTGCGGCTGTTTTGGCTGGAGGTGTGTGGCATCCAATTGACAAGTGCATAACCTCTTATTCCGGTGACAGCAGTTAACATTAGGAAGCAGTCTTGTCATGGTACATGTAAACATCACTGACATGGGTTTAGGGTTTAGGTTATACCCAGCAAACATATTTTGAAGCATCGCCTCATTAGGATAGTAATTTCTACACTCATTGAATGTTAACAAGCGTTCTGAGAACCCCAACATCTTGCCTTGCGGGGTAATTCGCCGAAGGTACAGCAGTATTGAAAGCATACATGTAGAGCAAATATTAAGGTCTGGAATAGGTGATGTGATACAGACAATAATGTCTGGAATAGATTATCTTGTACAGACAATAACATCAGTCCCATGTGGGATTAACGGCATATAGGTTAATCCCATGTGGGATTGATAGGTCAGTGCCATCGGATTACTGGTGCATAGGGCAGTTCTGTGTGAGATTACTGCTGGACCGGTCAGTCCCATGTGAGATTACTGCTGGATAGGCCAGTCCTGTGTAGGATTACTGCTGGATAGACCAGTCCTGTGTGTTATTACTGGTGGATAGACCAGTCGCCTGTGGGATTACTGCTGGATAGTCGTCCCAAGTTGGATTACTGCTGGATAGGCCAGTCCTGTCTGGGATCACTGCTGGATAGAGGAGTCTCATATGGGATTAATGCTGGATAGGACAGTCCCATGTGGGATTACTGCTGCATAGCCAGTCCAGTGTGGGATTACTGCTGCATACGGCAATCCTGTGAGGGATTACGGCTGGGGAGGCCAGTCCCATGAGGGATTACGGCTGGGGAGGACAGTCCCATGTGGGATTACTGCTGCTGGATGGGCTAAACCTGTGTAGGGTTATAGAGGAATAGGTTAGTCCCATGTAGGATTATGGCAGCAGTAATCCCACCTGGCACTGACCGTCAGTGCCAGGTGGGATTACTGCTGCATATTGCAGTCCTGTGTCATATTACTTCTGGATAGGTCAGTTCCCTGTGAGATTACTGCTGCATAGGCCAGTCCCATGTGGCATTACTGCTGGATAGGCCAGTCCCATGTGGGATTACTGCTCGATAGGCCAATCCGGTCTGGGATTACTGCTAGATAGGTCAGTCCTGTGTGGCATTACTGCTGGATAGTGCCATTTGAGATTACTGCTGGACAGGTCAGGTCTGTGTGAGATTACTGCTGGATAGGCCAGTTCCAGATGGGATTACTGCTGGATAGACCAGTCTGGTCTGGGATTACTGCTGGATAGTTGAGTTCTGTATGGGATTACTTTTATAGCACAAACTTTTCATGATGGATAGGTCAGTCCCGTGTGGCATTACAGCTGGATAGGCCAGTGCCATTTGGGAAAACTGCTGGATAGGTCAGTCCTGTATGTGATTACTGCGGGAGAGCTGTGACCTAGGAAAACATGAGACATGTCCACCAAGTTTTATAATCATCCCACGAAAGGTTCAACAAACTTTTCATGTACAGATCTACATGTAAATTCTTGCCCAACAAACACCTTATCAATGAAAATGTACAGATTCTAAACTGCAATAATTAGGACAAAAATTGTTATGTCATATTTCTTAAATAGCACATGCACAGCCTCAAATCCCATTGAACTTGGGTAGCAAGTGTCAAACTCATCCAATGAAAGCCCTTACGAAATGGAAGTATACCCGCAGTAGAATAGAAGTGCAGTGGCAGTAGCAGCTGAAAGTATAACGGCAGTATGACAGAAGTATATACTTCCGGCATACTTCCATGAGACAATTGGTTGTATGTTAGACTGAATTTGTGAGTTGTAGAAGTGTTGCAGAAGTATGGTAAAATTATGGTGGCAGAATGCTGACATTATGTTAATTAAGCTGCTGTAACCCTTCACAGAAGTATGGAGGCAGTGTTATGGCAGGGAGCTGGCAGCATAGACAGAAGTGTATGGTAGCGGTATGGTAGAAGTATAGTGGCAGTATGACTGCAGTATGCTGACATTATGTTAATTAAGCTGCTGTAACCCTTCACAGAAGTATGGATGCAGTGTTATGGCAGAGGGCTGGCAGCATAGACAAAAGTATATGGCCAGTATGGTAGCAGTATTGTTGAAGTATAGTGGAAGTATGACTGCAGTATGCTGACATTATGTTAATTGAGCTGCTGTAACCCTTCACAGAAGTATGGAGGCAGTGTAATGGAAGAGGGCTAGCAGCATAGACAGAAGTATATGGCCAGTATCATGGTAGAAGTAGAGTGGAAGTATGCCTGCATCATAGTGGCAGTAGACAGGCTGAATTATAGCAGCAGTATAAGGTTGCCCCGTATACCAAGTGTGGCCTAAATAAAAATGGTATATACAAGCATCCTCCTTTAGGCAAAATTGACACATGCATGTATCATACACACATGAATGGTGGATATTACTACATTATAACATGGACATATGATGCATTATTACTTGAACATGATAGGCCTAAACATGTTTTGGTCAATTCCACATCATTCACGTTACACTTTGAGTCTTTTTCAGATACATGATTGCTTGTCAATCTTCAAGTCATCAATTATAAGTGGACATACTGTGCATGTAGGCAGCCCTGACCACAGTGTACACTAACAAATAAATATTGTTCAAATTTGTATGAAGGCCTGTATCCAAGTGAAGTTTTAGCACTCGTCACTCACGTTACATGAAAAAGGACATGAAAATTTTAGTACGAAGTTTATTCTTGAAATTAGCTCTGGCTTTAATTTTCAGTAAACAAGCAACTATTTCCATAATTGGGTAGTCACCATATCTATGCAGCAGTAATATTATTAAGTCAATGTTATAGGTGTATTAGCTGTCATCAGCACCAAGCGACAAGAAACCTGCGTCACTCACGTTACGCCACTCACGTTGCTGTACAATTCAATGGACCTCAATAAGAAGACTTATTGTTTTTTGTCCAAGAATAACATTTTAAACAACAAAACAAAGTCATTGTTTTCAGTTTACAATATGACTGGGGGATTTGAAGCCCCATTGATCACTGGAAATTCATGTCCAGTGATTATTTCCAGTCAATTATGTCGTGTTGTGATACATTCTGTCTTATAACATTACCAAAACCTCTGGTAAATCGATTCGTGCATATGTTTGGATTATGGCATATAAGCTTATACGATTATCATTAGCTATAGGAAAAATGATACTCATGTAATGATCAAAGATTCTTTAATACCAGTACATGTAAATAGCGATTGTATGTAGATACCAGTACATGTAAATAGCGATTGTATGTAGATATCCCTTTCCGCATCATTCAGTCAAAGTTTGCTTCTTTATACTTGTATTCAGTACTTCCTCCGAATGTTGGCAGTATTTGAACAGTATAATTGATTTGTATACTGAACTAGATCCTCCTCGAGTTGTTGCACAAATTTGAACACACAAGTGCATTTAACATCTGTTTCTTAATGAATTTAGAAATCTCTTTGAATCCAAGATTATTACAATCAAGTATAAATGTAGCTCTGTCTATTCAATGCCATTCTGAAAATGTGAAATATCCACAGGGACTGAGTTGCTCAACTTCCTAATAATTTGTTCCTTTGTGTAGTAAACAGTGTGTCTTAGATTTGACCACCTACTGCTTACTATAACTGATATTTCTATAGGTGTTCACCTAAGGAAACCGTACCCCTAACATGGTTTTGCGTTTAGCAGTTCAGAACTAACCCTATGTCCCATTCCCCAGGTTTGACAGTATTTGCTGCCTGAACATTTCTTGGAGATGTACTGAAAAGTTTGCCTGCCGCTTACTTCAACTGATACTTCCTGTATTCAACTAAGGGAACTCTAACAAAGCTTTGCGTATAGCGCTTCGGAAGTAACCCCAAGTTCGATTCCTCGTATTTTCGCAGCTCTTATATTATTTCGAAGGAAATGGCTGAAAGTATGCCTATACCGGTACTGCCTATTAAATTTGATTTTTGATGACACTCCCTTTTAACGATAGTGATGTTTGACTTCAGTATTGTGGCCACCCTATTTCGGAAATACAACTCCTGCCTATTTTACATGGCTGTCACAGCCCAAACAGCGATTCCAGTATCAGACGTAGTTTTTCTCTTGGTATCTATTCATGTACTAGCTTCAGGTGACTCTCCTAATAATTTGATTCCTTATTTTGTGTGATAATTCCAATTCATTAGGTGATCAAAGAACTATTTGACTGGATATATACATTCTTTCTTATGTTTCTGTATTAATATATTATTTGAAACCACTCTTGGACATATCATTTCAGCATCCAAAAATCAATTCCATAAATGGATTTTGTTAACCTCAGGAATTCACTCATAGGTCTTGAATCAAGTTCCATCAAGTTGTTTGTAGCTACCAAGGCGGTAGTGCTTGGATCTGCAAAGCCTCCAAGAGAGAACGAAATGTTCCACACAACTATTATTGCACCAATTGCAGTTGAGGACATCAGTGACTTCAGCCATCTCCTGTCACTCACGTTACATATTGTCACTCACGTTACATCATCACTCACGTTACCAACTTCAGTGAGCTGACTAGCACCAAGTGTCAAGTGTATGATCATAATTCTTTGCATACATGTATATGTTCTAAATACCTGACAGATGCTCAGATGAAACAGACTAAATTGAATTAAAAATTGTTGAAGAGATAGTCAAAAGAAATGCATATATATTTTGTCACTCACGTTACATCAGCAGACCTTGGCTTAACATTTGGATTCAGTGACATTATTTACTTAAGACTCATGAAAGCCAATGACTTTTTACAAGTCACAATGGTCCATTGGTTAGAAATATTAACAGTTTTCTCAATTAAAATTACTACAACACAGGAAAACAAGTAGGGCAATTTAGAGGTTGATTTTCGGCCAAAAAAAGTAAAATTCCTTATTAGGTTTAAAAAATGCTTCAGATTAGTGTGTGCTGGAGATATTCATGTGAAAATTTAAATATATACCAAGTGAAACACAAACACCAAAAATGATCACCAAATAGCATATTCAAGGAACTTTTATTTTTTTGCTATTTGTCCCAAGTAGCATGGAATTGACCTTTTGGGGTGTAAGCATGGAATTGACCTTTTGGGGTGTAATTAAACTGATTGCCCTGGCTGATACCGCCCACTATTCTCACCATGATAAATTTTAGATCAGACAATGCCATAATGTTTGCCTCAGTATGTTTGAAAAATATGCAGTATTGGAAGAATATGGGGAATGGAATGGAAGGGAAATTCTTCCCATTGGCATCTAATATATTAATGCTACTTACATGCATCAGTTCATGAACAAAGCTGTACAGAGAAAACAGGCATACTGCATAGATCTGCTCTCCATGTGCCATACACAGCAACAGTGGGAAATTCAGTTGACCTATTTTTTCAAATTAATGAGGAATTCCTATCCCAGCATTTCTCTCACTGAAGTATAGCAGCAGTAAAGCCTTTTTTGTTAGGGACAAGTTGTAGAAGTATAACAGCAGTGTACACAGGAAACAGCTAAAGTTGTAGCTGTATAACAGCAGTATTCATCTGATGTATTCAAATTTGCTATTAGTATTGGCAGTATATCAGAAGTATAGAATTTACATTTTATGTGATCAAGTTGTAGAATTATAGCAGCAGTACACAAAGCGAGAGTGTAAGTGCCAGAAGTATAGTGGCAGTATAAAGAAAAGAGCTGAAATTGCACAGAGTTTAAGAAGTATGACCGCAGTAGAGGGGAGGTCTGTGGAAGTATAGTGGCAGTGTATACTTCCACAGAAGTATATACTGCTCTTCCGTAAGGGAGCTGACAGCTTCAGAAGACTTTCCATGCACAGGTGTACATGTATATACATGTATATTGTTATTGGCAGATTACTTAAACAAAACCCTCAAAATATGAACGAAAATTAATATTTCATCCCCTAAATAGCACAGGTATATCTTTTAATCACAAAAAGCATGTGTACGAAGTTTCATAACCACTCAATGACAGCTGACAACTGCAGCAAACTGTGGTGTACATATGTGCACTTCAGCTAAAAGCAAAACTCAGTTATTTGCCATAATTTGGAGAAAATTAATATTTCATCTCAAATAGCACAGGTAATCATAAGGAACCTGTGTACCAAGTTTTGTAATCATCCAATGAGAGCTGACAACTGCGGCAAACTTACCATGTACATGTATACACATAGAGGCCTATATGTACAATTCACCTAAACAAAAAAACTCATTCATTTGCCATAATTTGGAGAAAAATTTATATTTCTTCTCAAAAATAGCACAGGTACATCCTGCAATCATAAGAAACATGTGTACCAAGTTTCAATATCATCCAATGACAGCTGACAACTGCAACAAACTTTCTAAGTACAGATGTAAATGTGCACTTAGCTAAACGTAAAACACATTCATAGGGATTTTAACATTGGAGCACCCCAGGGGTAGTACCCCCAGGTGGCATACCCACCCCCAATATTTTTTCTCTAATTTTTCTAGATTTTTTTTGAATTTGCTAAAACAAAAACCTTATCATTTCCAGGCAGGGGACACCGACACCGCTACCGACAACGACATCCTCTTTCCCCTCTCACAATATCTCCCCTTTACTCCGTAAGGTGGGATAATAAATGACACAACACATCTAAATAAAGTTAATACGAAGCTGCGCATCTGAAAACCCCTCGGCTCTGGGCGCCAGCCATTCATAATGTATTCAATTTGAAGCAAGACTTCAGGAACACCAAGCAGTCAAGTGACAAATATACAGATTATGAAAAATTTGCCATTAGAAATGGCCTCTAAGGTTTATGTCCAATCAGAGAAGTCGGTATTCATTACATAAGTCTGTTGATGCATCGATGATGTATACCAAATTTTGTCATAGAGCATTTGAAAATTATCAGAGATAGAGATCATTAATGATTTCGCATAAATTAAAGATGGCCGCCCATCCTTCCCACCACTCAGAGAAACTGATGTGGTTATTCATTGCAAGTGTCTTGATACATGGATGCTGTATACCAAGTTTCATATAGAACACTGAAATGGTATCAAAGATATACATCATCAAAGATTTTGCATAAATTAAAGATGGCCACCAAGGTTTCCGCCCAATCAGAAACACCAGAACTGCCATTTATCGTAAGTCTATTGATGCATCGATGATATATGCCAAATTTTACATCGAGCACTCGAACGGTATCAGAGATAGAGATCATTAATGATTTCGCATAAATTAAAGATGGCCGCCCATCCTTCCTGCCACTCAGAGGAACTGATGTGGTAATACATTGCAGGTCTCTTGATACATCAATGCTGTATACCAAGTTTCGTATAGAACACTTGAATGGTATCAAAGATATATATCATTAAAGATTTTGCATAAATTAAAGATGGCCGCCAAGGTTTCCACCGAATCAGGGAAACTGGTTTGGTCATTCCTTTGAAGTTTCTTGATGCATCGATGATCTATACCAAGTTCACACACGGAACAGTGAAATGGTACCTAAGATACACGAGATTAATGATTTCGCATAAATTAAATATGGCCGCCAAAGTTTCCAACCAATCAGGTCCAGATTCAATAGGGTTCTGGGTCATGAGCATATGGATGTGCAGTGTAAGTTTGGTGTGCCTAGGGTAAGTCGTTCTAAAGATATCTTGGTAACGAGAAAGCTGTGATGGTTTCGCATAAATTAAAGATGGCCGTCAAAGTTTCCAACCAATCAGGTCCAGATTCAATAGGGTTCTGCGTCACGCGCATACGGATGTGCACTGCAAGTTTGGTGTGCCTAGGGTAAGTCGTTCTGAAGATATCTTGGAAACGAGAAAGGTGTGACGGACGGACGGACAGATGTACATGACGAGGGGTAAAAAGCAGTACCAGGCCGAATTCATCAAGTACATGTAGCTGAGCCTTGGTGGCCCGTGAAGAAAATGTAACAAACTTGAACAATTTGATTAGTTTCATCAGAGGAGGGAGAAGGGAGAAGAACAACTTTATATAACCGATCTCGTCGGTGATTGGGGTTCCTCATTGCCCCATGGGTAAGAATATATTCAAAGTTGAATTATTTCCTGATTTTTCCGTCAAATGTGACCGCGAACCTTGACCTATTTACATGAAAACAAATATGGTTCACACTTGACCCACTGGTAAAATACACTCAAAGTTTGGTCTTTGTTGGTACCGATCTGTAAAGAGGAACTAGCGAATACAGGTATTGCGGGGACAACAAATGCTAACCGACAGACGATTGGACGGATGGACAAACAAAATCAGGTTTTCTTCTGTACCATGTTTCTGGTATAACTCTGATTGCATCACAGATTAACATCCCCGAATATGTATGTACAGAACTATCCACATGTACTCATACTATGAGCATAAAAATATTCATCAATAATTTCACTATTTTTGTGACTACTGCAGTGCCCTTCACTTTTTTTTTTATCAAACTATTTCGATTATGGCCACGAAAAACGCTAACTCCAGATACTTGGGCGGGTAATCCCAGTTATTCTAGTATGTTTTCATCTGCATCAACCAATCAAAGTGGAGGAATACATGAACGATTAAACTGGCAGCACTGATACCATGTAAACCAATATTGCAGGTTACAGGAGTCTCTTTTGTCTCTCTGTAACATTAGAAAAGTACTCCATAGTTGTTACCTGCGGCACGCAGGTCTACGGGAGGCTCGCGTTGTTGTTGTTGTTCTTCTTGTTCTTGTGACTTTTTGAAATGCGCATGCGCTAAGAGAGTGTGATCTCTGCCACACTTTTCTTTTCAACCTGCGATCTCACATGACGGCACTGTCTTCAAGCGCGTTTGAATTCATTTGCAACTATATTCGGTGGAATGATTTATTGCTTCGTTAATTATTATATATGAGAATAGTGTGAATAACATCAAAGGACCTACGAAGTAGGGTAGGCATTAGGACTCCGCCACTCACTGAACTCTTGGACCCCCAGTTGAAATCCTGCCAATATTAAGATGGGCACGGCCCAAGTTAGAATTATCAGTGATTTTAATCAAAAATCACCAGAAATTTTCATAAAAAGTAGGTCCACTCGAAACATGCTGGCAACAGTCCCCTAATGCACCTTCATGCCCAGTGTGAATAACGTCACAGGACATAAGAAGTAGGGTAGGCATAGATGCACGCTGAACTCTTGGACCCCCAGTTGAAATCCTGCCTATATTAAGATGGGCACGCCTCAAGTTAGATTCCCCAGTGATTTTTATCAAAAATCACCAGAAATTTTCATCAAGAGTAGGCCAGCTCGAAACATGCTGGTAACAGTCCCCTGATGCACTTTAATGCCAAAAATCAAGGTTCTAATATCAACGGTAACACTCAGATATAACATATCTCTCAGATATAACATATATATAAATATTAATATTCATGTCACTGTTCCATTGTTTCTGTAGTTGTATTCCTCTTAAAATTTTGTACTCTGCCTTTGACTGGTGTTTGTACAATAAAATCTTGAATCTTGAATGCTTATTTTGCCGACGAAAGGATTCAGATGGACTCACTCATTACCGGACAATTTCAAATGGTAGCCCACTTCGAAGAGACAGAAATGACTATGTAGTATTTAATGAGTTGGACACCCCTGTGCGTGAACAATACCTCGCAGTCGTGCAGTTATATTGTGCACTTTCGGTTGCATGACATTTGGCAAATAGCTATTTTGAATGATTCTCTTTCAGAACATAGCCTCTCTATCCTCATTCTCGCAAGCCAGGGCCTTGATTCGCTGGTATTGATGTTCCCGTCCTCTTCCGCACTCAGAATCCCTTTAGAATAGCATTAATCACTTCCGTAAATTCAATACTTATGTGTATCAGCAGACAATGCGCAAAAACATATTACATTTGACATCATTCTCTCAAGTCGGAGCCCATTTTTGCTAGAATTTACTGGTTCTATACAAAATTTACGTTACTTTGTCAATCAGTTTACGTCATATATAGCAGATACTGACCATAAAAACGATGTTGACCTCGTGCCCAAAAGCTAGGGCCTTTGTTTTCCTGGAGGGGTTTTCGAGTTTGATTTTGATACTTCGCATTGACTTTAACTTGGCAGTCATTTTCGCGAATGCAACAATTTGATGTATCAAAAGATAATAACGAGAATTATTGAAAAATAACTTTGAAGGAAATATAAATTTTCCATTTTGATCGGCAAATTAAGCGAGAAGGGAGACTGAAGAGCGCAGATTTTCGCGCTATGACTAAATCCTCGAAATTTGTTTGGATTTCCGAATATCGAAATTTGTTTGGATTTCCGAATATTTGAAAGCCTTTTTGATTTGCAAAAAGTAACGACTGAAACGAATGTTTGAAACACTACTTTGGCATACACGATATTTGTACCAAAACATTGCCAAAGCGATCATGGTGAGTTCGTCTGTCAATTCAGTATAGACGGCACGGCCGAGTCAAAATCGTCGGATTTTGAATGGGGAAAGTGAATATATATATATGGTATAT
>JAVTVY010049327.1:0-23560 GCA_036873755.1 Hanleya hanleyi
AATCTTAGCCTCTATCATCAAACCTCTGTCTACCAAAGGCTGTAAATATCTTACCTCTCCAATCTTAGCCTCTATCATCAAACCTCTGTCTACCAAAGGCTGTAAATATCTTACCTCTCCAATCTTAGCCTCTATCATCAAACCTCTGTCTACCAAAGGCTGTAAATATCTTACCTCTCCAATCTTAGCCTCTATCATCAAACCTCTGTCTACCAAAGGCTGTAAATATCTTACCTCTCCAATCATAGCCTCTATCATCAAACCTCTGTCTACCAAAGGCTGTAAATATCTTACCTCTCCAATCTTAGCCTCTATCATCAAACCTCTGTCTACCAAAGGCTGTAAATATCTTACCTCTCCAATCTTAGCCTCTATCATCAAATCTCTGTCTACCAAAGGCTGTAAATATCTTACCTCTCCAATCTTAGCCTCTATCATCAAACCTCTGTCTACCAAAGGCTGTAAATATCTTACCTCTCCAATCTTAGCCTCTATCATCAAACCTCTGTCTACCAAAGGCTGTAAATATCTTACCTCTCCAATCTTAGCCTCTATCATCAAATCTCTGTCTACCAAAGGCTGTAAATATCTTACCTCTCCAATCTTAGCCTCTATCATCAAACCTCTTGCAAACGTTTTACAGACTACAGAGAAGTTCGCAAACTCTATTTACTGAAGGGTTCGTCTTTGCATAACCTGTACCAGAAGTGCTCGTTCGACTCTGGTACGGCACATCACGTTGGGCACACCGGTTCTCGTCAGATCACCGAAGTTAAGCAGCGTTGAGCTCGGTCAATACTTGGATGGGTGACCGGGTGCTGTACTGGCTGGGCTGATCAGTGTCCAGAATAATAGGAACTGTGGACACTCTCGTGTTCTGGCACATGTAGGCACCGTCGTGATATGACTGAAACAATGTTGAAAACGACGTTAAATCCTACTCACTCACTCACTCACTCGTTCGACTCTGAAGTTGCCTCCAAAGATTTGACACAAGATTGAAGCTTCTTCACAATAAACTCGCATTTATTCGTTGGTAGACATCACATAGTACAGCAGTCCAAATGGTATACAAACATTTCACTTCTAACAATGAACACGATGCGTTCAAAGGAGACAGGGTCTTCTAGTCTAAAGAAATGCTATCTCCATTCAGTTTATAAGCATATACAACTCAATACGTCATTTAATCACGAGAAACCAATCGAGAGGGAATCATGTCCGTTTCAGAAAGGCTCCCATGGTCAAACACAGTTCACCATTTCCATTTGTCAAATCGAATCCGTATCAGCTATATTCATTTCAGAGCAAACCCTGCACATGTAGATAAAGTTAATTCAAGTGCAAGTTTCCATTTATACAGGATGCAGGAAACCTGACCCTAATTCAACCTCTGGTTAACATCTCTGAGGTTAATCGGGACTCCTCTCTGCAACGCGTACATGCACATATTAAAATGACAAATTAGCCAAACATGAGATATATATATGATTTTCTATATAATAACCTGATCAAAATATAAATGAGCCTAAAACCTTCATTATCTCATTCGATATTTTACATACCTCCGTTACCACAAGTTAATTGTTAGTTCTCCCAACAACAATTAACTCATATACTATCAATCAATATATAGCAAATATCATAAGGTATCATGCAGGAAAAAGGACTTATAATAGAACGGTTACAACTTAAAAATCAAAAATAGATATATCAGATACCAAAGAATAAAAATGAAAAGATCAATTGACATGTTCCAAATGTTATATTAGCAAGACAAACAAAAGCAAAATTATCAAATCATGAATTAATACTAGGTTAAAATAAGCCATTAAAAAGATGGTCAGGGAAATATGAAACCAAATAAATGCTTTTAAGGCGTGCACTCCTCTAACATTCATTTGAAATTTCACATACCTTCCCTACCGGAAGTTAGATGGTCATCTCGGCCAAAACAACATCTAACTAATTTAGACAAAACCAGTAGTAATTCAGGACTGAGAAAATTCAAACCCACAAGTTGATTGAACTTGGGGTACGTCTTGTAATACAACATCATCATTAGCGGGTGATGGTACAGAAGTGGAGCGCTCTAGAGACTTGGACAAACAATGCGCAAAACAACAAAAACATAAGTTGAAACGTTTCATAATCCGGACAATAATAAAAACAAGTATGCATACTAAAAAGAAAGAAACACTTAAGTACATCAGAATGTCTCGAAAAGTGACAGAAATAGCCGCACTATTTTCAACCATTCGTAAAGGTTGTAGGGGAACATACTTCACTTTACGGAGATCATGCCAGGGTGTTGAGTTCAGGTAGGACAAAATGTTAGACTCATTTAAAACTGTAGGAATGTTAAAGGATGGTAAGGCAATAACACTGGAAGAGAGCGATACAGTACGAGTCATAACCTGGACCTGGCTTAGTCTCCAACCTAGTCCGCTAAAAGTACAATTATTTGGACTCAATAAATATAGTCCTGCGGACAGCTTATGGGTTAACGTAGATGCACCATCACAATGTTCAGAGACATCTTCTCCAAAAGTTTGCAAGACAAACTCACCTGGAGCGAGCTCAAATATTTTGCTGGTTGTATCGTTAGTCTGAATCAACTTAACCAAGCACGAATCACTTGGGGTACCGGTCAAGATACTCACAACACAGGGAATATGGTGTGCATCCATCATGGCGTTACCATAGCACACACGAGGTGTCTCACCTGTACAACGGTTAGGGCGAAAATACCACCCTGATCGAGTATTTAATCCAACATGATCAGCAGACAACATAACTTGCAGCAAATGACCAGAATCACGAAGGGCATAGCCCACGATCGTAGGTCGTATTCAACATACGCACCGTTATCAATTAGAGGAAGCATGGCGATATAATTTAAGGATGTAGAATCATCAGCATCTGTCCAAATAGGATGAACCAAAACATTCTGATAATACCAAAAGTAAGGTTGGATAAGCTGGACTCCCGTAGGCACCATCTGTTGTATCTTACGTAATTCAGATAGCGGGAACAATTCTTCAGTGAGGCGACCTAATTCCATGGAGGCATATTGACGCGTATATCGTGAATGAGCCTCGTTAAAAGTACGCATGGTTAATTCCAAGGCACCAAGGATTTGGTTAAACTTCAATAAAAGGTAAAGACGCTGCCATTCCTGCTGTTGCGTCACCTTGACGTAATAAATAAAAGAGTTAACATGTTCAGTAATGTTAACAACAGCTGACGCTAGTTGATTAATCCGATCTCGATTTATGGTAATAAAAGCATGCCGTATCCCGGTAGCAAGTTCATTGGAAAAATGGGCAATACCATTAGCAGCAGTTAGCGTAGTTTGAATCAATCGCCGGAGTTGTTCTATATCTTTAGCACTAGCAAAGCCAAACAGGGCGGAACCAATTTCACCTACAAAATCCAATAAACCTCGCCGAACTCTGTTAGGTTTTGGAACATACGAATTAGCACGCTCAGTCTGGTCAACTAGGTGATGGAAACGATAAAACCAACTTAAAAGATCGGTATGCGTCACTCGAACGTTAGAGAGAGATTTGTTAACCACACGATGAAGTTCTTGCACACGTGCATAAAAATCAGCGGGAAGTTGTGGTGGAGTAATCGTCACAATAATCGTCCATTCAGCTTTAACTAGGTTAACGGGTGTTTGACCGGTAACAAGAACACCATTCTGCAAAGGTGTAATCACAGTCCGAACCAAGGGAACTTGTAGCATAAATAACAGTGCTGTCAGAAACATGATTAGACCTACATCCACTGATACCGGAAAGTATAAGTGCGACATTGTTTACGATGGAAAACTGGAGAGGGCAATGTTTGTTGTCTACGCTTGCGCAAATAATAGCCATGAGGGGAGGTGTCCATGTCATTATGATCAGACTCATTACCCTCAGCAATTGGCTCCCCCAATATATCAGCTTCCGTCGTATCATCCACACTCTCCCTATCCATTTCAACGTCAGTCGGCTCTGTCAACTCAGGCAGCTGATTGACAGGCGCATGGTTAGATTGTATTGGAGAGGGGGCGGAGACTGGCAACTGTCCATCAGTCTCTACCACAGGCGTATCTATTTGCTCACGAGGCAAAGGGATAGCTATATGTAACTGATTTTCGGCTCGTTTTAAACTTTGATGCGTACCCAATTCTGGATTGCGTTTAGGACGTGGCCGGACAGAAACCCATACAATTTGAGGATCAACTACACGAAGTTTGGAAATGTTGACAACTCGAGTTTTACCCGAACGTTGATGGCGGATATGTGCCACAGGACCGTTAACCTTAAAGATTTCGTACTGTGGGTCACAATGAGCAGTAAGCTTAATTCGTTCATCAGCCTTAACAACAACGGAATCTCCCACTTCAAACTTTCCTTCACGAGCACGACGATTAACTTGCTCGCAATGATACATACGAGACTTCACAGTCTCAGCACGTGCTCTGTGAAGAGCATTACTCAAATGATTAAGTCGATCACCTAAATCTTGCGATGCGTCTACCGGTAAAGATAACGGTACACGTGCTCGTCGTCCGTATGTAAGATAGAACGGTGTGTACGACGTTGTAGCGTGGCGTGTATTTCGATAGGCCATCAAAGTGGAACTAAGTTCACTCTCCCAATGTCGTGATTGATTATTGACTAATTTCTGGAGAATGTTCTTAAGAGTTTTATTAAATCGTTCAGTTCGACCATTTGTCTGGGGGTGATAGGGCGTTGTCCGTCTATGATCAATGCCCAAGTCACGGAACTTCTCTCTGAGTTCATTAGCATTGAATTCCTTACCCAAATCGGTGATAACAATTTCTGGAATTCCATGCCGAGAGCAATATTCTTCAATAAACTTGCTTTCAACATTTTCAGCTGACTTCGCTCGAATAGGATAAGCTTCTGCCCAGGCAGAATAGTGATCCACTATCGTAAGGATGTATACATTTCCCTTCGCTGATCGAACTAATGGACCGATCAGATCCATACCAATAATCTGTCCCGGATAGTTGGGCATAGGCATTTCCGTATACTTCGGTCGAGAGCGTACTCGTCGGTTAACCTGACAGGTGGAACAAGTATCTAAGACTTCAGTAATATCTTTTCTCGTACCTTGCCAAACAAAAGCATCTCTAATCAAACTTATAGTCTTATGGAGACCTTGGTGACCAGCGCGAACATGGGCTTGGTTTATGACCTGATTTCGAAATATTGATGGTAAAATGACTCGATGATAATCAGCATCCAGGGCGGAAGGACATCTGGTGGAATAAAGAATACCATTGTGCACCATATGCTCATCCGAAGGAAGAGTAAAAAAATTATCAAACTCTTTCTTTTGCTGGGCATGAAGATCGTCCAAATCAATACCATATACCGATAGCGGTATGTAAGGTAATACACCTTCAGGTACTTCTGGGATGACGTAATCGTCGGTATCAAATGTAGCAATGTCTGGTTGCCTACGAATTCTAGAAAGCATGTCGGCTCGAATATTTTTGCTCCCTTTGATGTATTCGATTGTACAACCGTACTCAGCTATCAAAACTGCCCAGTGTTGAACTTTGGTATTTCTAACTTCGCTAACGAACAGGCTTTTTAAAGGCTTATGGTCTGTGTAAACCACGAAGTCTGCACCATACAGGTATGGTCTCAACTTCCGTAAAGCATAGATTACTGCGTAGCCCTCTTTCTCGATAACAGGCCAATGCAATTGACTATCTTTCAATGTGGCTGAGACATACTGAATTACCGTATCGACGCCCTGATCATCTTCTTGAACTAGAATTGCCCCTACTGCATAATTCGATGCATCTGTAAACAACTTGTACGGCTTTTGTAAATTTGGATAGGCCAACACTACATCACTGCATAAGATGCACTTGACCTTATCAAAAGCATCTTGTTGAGATTGGCCCCATTTGAACCTCATATGCTTTCGTGTCAATGACACGAGAGGCTCTACAAGGTTTGCGTAACCAAGGATGCATGCTCTATAATATCCTGACATGCCCAACAGAGAATGTATCTCATTGACAGACTCAGGGGCGGGCATATCACGAATAGCTTGAACTTTTTGATCTTGCGGGGAGATACCATGCTGAGAAATATGATACCCTAACAAATCAACAGAATTTGCAGCAAAAACACATTTTTTTCGTTTCAGAAGTAAGTTGTACTCTAATAACCTTTGTAGGACAAGCTTTAGATGGTGAGCATGCTCGACTTCGTTGCGTGAATAAATGACAATATCGTCTACGTAGACAAAAATAAACTTACCTACATAATCATGAAAGATGTCATGCATGGCTCTTTGGAAAATAGCACCCGAATTACAGAATCCAAATGGCATAGAAACCCATTCATATAGACCCTCTGAGCAAATAAATGCAGTTTTTTCAATGTCTCTCGGAGAAACTGGAATTTGCCAATACCCGGACTTAAGGTCAAGTGTCGTAAAAATAGAAGCACCTCCCAAAGAGTCAAAAATGTCTGAAATCAAAGGTAATGGATAACTGTCCTTTCGGGTTATCGCATTCAATTTACGAAAATCTATGCAAAATCTGGTAGTGCCATCTTTCTTGGGCACAAGTGTAATGGGTGACGCCCAAGGGGAAGAGGATGGACGAATCACACCTGCTTGCAGCATCTCCTTTACCTGATCCTTTACGATATGCTGTTTCATCAAAGGTATCCTATAGGCACGTTGTCGGATGGGTGGATGATTTCCTGTGGGTATGGTACATTCTACTCTTGGGTGTTTCCCAGCTCCAGGTGTTTTGGCCACATCAAATATCTCGTGAAACTCTTCTATTACATCATCAATTTCCTTGTATCCTGTTGTCTCACGTATACTTTCGGTGACGTTAATCCCTCCTCGTGATCGAGGTGAAATTAGCTGATATACACGTCCAAACCATCTCATTCGACCTAGTGGATAGTCAAGCTGAGCTCGTCCCACATGTAATGCGTCTGAGCCCAAAATGCATTCATGAAACATCTCTGGAACAACAACAACAGGTACTGGTGAAGCATTCAAAAATTTTACTTCAGTTTGACCTGAAATTTTCAGCGGTGTTTCATTTACAGCGTAGATTGCACCTGTCTTCTTCAATGGATCCTTTCCAGAAAGTTTTTGCCATATATCCTGTCGTAATAGAGAGGTTGATGCGCCTGTATCTATTAAGGCTGTAATTACCTGTCCATCCAATTTTAACTGGGCCGAGAACCTTCCCGGGGTGCTCGGAAACTCAGCCCTGTGTCGTTTCCCGGCTGTCGGTGCATTGTGGCTTGATACTGAGAATTAGGCGCATTCATACATTCAGATTGCCGATGTCCGATACATCCACACGCCCAACAGGTAATCCGTCGTCTTACGTTGTCATTTCGTCGTCCCTGCTGCCTCTGGGGTTGCCGTATGGACTGGTTTTGACCACGTTGAAGATTTGACATCACCTGATCATTTTGTCGTCGTCGTTGTTGCTGTTGTCCCCGTTCCAACTTGTCCATCCGATTGTTAAATTGTCTCTGTTGACTTTCAAAAGCACTATTTGTTTTACGAATCTCCTGTAGACAGAGATCAATAGGTGACTGGGACGCATTAATCTCCATTGGGACGGGCTCATTCAAGTTCATGGTGGACAACAACTCTAGACGGGACGTCTGTTCTTCTATATACGTCATCGCTTGGTCCATATCCTCTGCTCTCCTGTTCAGAATAATTTTGGGTGCTAATGCTTGGTCATCCAGTGATTTAATATAAGCACGTAACACCACACGTTTAGAATCATCATTGGTCGCTGGATACGCTCGGCTGGCCATGTCACGAAATCGTCGGTTATATGAGTTAACTGGTTCACCCGGTCGCTGACGAACAGTCTCCAATTCACATTTTAACCGCTCGACCTCATTTGCTGATACAAAGGCCGATACTACGTGATCTCGTATCACGTCCCATGTTATCACTGAACGGTCTTTATCCACTAAAAACAGTTCAATGGCACGGTGCAGTCCTCCCACCGTCGTCCATGATGCGATATGTGCTGGACTCCCTTGAATTTGCGGAATAGTGTGTAGCTAGCTGACATTCATCTAGCCATTCCCGCACATTACTCGGTATAAGTCCGTCACATTCTCGTATTGTTGACACATAGTCCCGTAATTTTTCTCGATGCAACCGTGCTCTCTCACTGGCCGCATTGTCCTCACGCACAGCATTTATTAATGATGTCACACCTTGTGCGATCGCCTGTAAGTCTTGGACACGGACCGGTTGCTCTGCCATACTTGATTCCGTCTACTTCAATCTTGATTTTTTTTTTTTAAGGTCTCGTCGGGGTCGCCAATGCAAACGTTTTACAGTATACAGAGAAGTTCGCAAACTCTATTTACTGAAGGGTTCGTCTTTGCATAACCTGTACCAGAAGTGCTCGTTCGACTCTGAAGTTGCCTCCAAAGATTTGACACAAGATTGAAGCTTCTTCACAATAAACTCGCATTTATTCGTTGGTAGACATCACATAGTACAGCAGTCCAAATGGTATACAAACATTTCACTTCTAACAATGAACACGATGCGTTCAAAGGAGACAGGGCCTTCTAGTCTAAAGAAATGCTATCTCCATTCAGTTTATATGCATATACAACTCAATACGTCATTTAATCACGAGAAACCAATCGAGAGGGAATCATGTCCGTTTCAGAAAGGCTCCCATGGTCAAACACAGTTCACCATTTCCATTTGTCAAATCGAATCCGTATACATCAGCTATATTCATTTCAGAGCAAACCCTGCACATGTAGATAAAGTTAATTCAAGTGCAAGTTTCCATTTATACAGGATGCAGGAAACCTGACCCTAATTCAACCTCTGGTTAACATCTCTGAGGTTAATCGGGACTCCTCTCTGCAACGCGTACATGCACATATTAAAATGACAAATTAGCCAAACACGAGATATATATATGATTTTCTATATAATAACCTGATCAAATATAAATGAGCCTAAAACCTTCATTATCTCATTCGATATTTTACACTCTGTCTACCAAAGGCTGTAAATATCTTACCTCTCCAATCTTAGCCTCTATCATCAAATCTCTGTCTACCAAAGGCTGTAAATATCTTACCTCTCCAATCATAGCCTCTATCATCAAACCTCTGTCTACCAAAGGCTGTAAATATCTTACCTCTCCAATCTTAGCCTCTATCATCAAATCTCTGTCTACCAAAGGCTGTAAATATCTTACCTCTCCAATCATAGCCTCTATCATCAAACCTCTGTCTACCAAAGGCTGTAAATATCTTACCTCTCCAATCTTAGCCTCTATCATCAAACCTCTGTCTACCAAAGGCTGTAAATATCTTACCTCTCCAATCTTAGCCTCTATCATCAAATCTCTGTCTACCAAAGGCTGTAAATATCTTACCTCTCCAATCATAGCCTCTATCATCAAACCTCTGTCTACCAAAGGCTGTAAATATCTTACCTCTCCAATCTTAGCCTCTATCATCAAACCTCTGTCTACCAAAGGCTGTAAATATCTTACCTCTCCAATCTTAGCCTCTATCATCAAATCTCTGTCTACCAAAGGCTGTAAATATCTTACCTCTCCAATCATAGCCTCTATCATCAAACCTCTGTCTACCAAAGGCTGTAAATATCTTACCTCTCCAATCATAGCCTCTATCATCAAACCTCTGTCTACCAAAGGCTGTAAATATCTTACCTCTCCAATCATAGCCTCTATCATCAAACCTCTGTCTACCAAAGGCTGTAAATATCTTACCTCTCCAATCATAGCCTCTATCATCAAACCTCTGTCTACCAAAGGCTGTAAATATCTTACCTCTCCAATCTTAGCCTCTATCATCAAATCTCTGTCTACCAAAGGCTGTAAATATCTTACCTCTCCAATCATAGCCTCTATCATCAAACCTCTGTCTACCAAAGGCTGTAAATATCTTACCTCTCCAATCATAGCCTCTATCATCAAACCTCTGTCTACCAAAGGCTGTAAATATCTTACCTCTCCAATCATAGCCTCTATCATCAAATCTCTGTCTACCAAAGGCTGTAAATATCTTACCTCTCCAATCTTAGCCTCTATCATCAAATCTCTGTCTACCAAAGGCTGTAAATATCTTACCTCTCCAATCATAGCCTATATCATCAAATCTCTGTCTACCAAAGGCTGTAAATATCTTACCTCTCCAATCATAGCCTCTATCATCAAATCTCTGTCTACCAAAGGCTGTAAATATCTTACCTCTCCAATCATAGCCTCTATCATCAAATCTCTGCCTACCAAAGGCTGTAAATATTCTTACCTCTCCAATCATAGCTCTAATATCAAACTCTCTGTCTACCAAAGGCTGTAAATATCTTACCTCTCCAATCATAGCCTCTATCATCAAGTCTCTGTCTACCAAAGGCTGTAAATATCTTACCTCTCCAATCTTAGCCTCTATCATCAAACCTCTGTCTACCAAAGGCTGTAAATATCTTACCTCTCCAATCATAGCCTCTATCATCAAACCTCTGTCTACCAAAGGCTGTAAATATCTTACCTCTCCAATCTTAGCCTCTATCATCAAACCTCTGTCTACCAAAGGCTGTAAATATCTTACCTCTCCAATCATAGCCTCTATCATCAAACCTCTGTCTACCAAAGGCTGTAAATATCTTACCTCTCCAATCATAGCCTCTATCATCAAATCTCTGTCTACCAAAGGCTGTAAATATCTTACCTCTCCAATCTTAGCCTCTATCATCAAACCTCTGTCTACCAAAGGCTGTAAATATCTTACCTCTCCAATCTTAGCCTCTATCATCAAATCTCTGTCTACCAAAGGCTGTAAATATCTTACCTCTCCAATCTTAGCCTCTATCATCAAATCTCTGTCTACCAAAGGCTGTAAATATCTTACCTCTCCAATCATAGCCTCTATCATCAAACCTCTGTCTACCAAAGGCTGTAAATATCTTACCTCTCCAATCATAGCCTCTATCATCAAATCTCTGTCTACCAAAGGCTGTAAATATCTTACCTCTCCAATCATAGCCTCTATCATCAAACCTGTCTACCAAAGGCTGTAAATATCTTACCTCTCCAATCATAGCCTCTATCATCAAACCTCTGTCTACCAAAGGCTGTAAATATCTTACCTCTCCAATCTTAGCCTCTATCATCAAACCTCTGTCTACCAAAGGCTGTAAATATCTTACCTCTCCAATCTTAGCCTCTATCATCAAACCTCTGTCTACCAAAGGCTGTAAATATCTTACCTCTCCAATCATAGCCTCTATCATCAAACCTCTGTCTACCAAAGGCTGTAAATATCTTACCTCTCCAATCATAGCCTCTATCATCAAACCTCTGTCTACCAAAGGCTGTAAATATCTTACCTCTCCAATCTTAGCCTCTATCATCAAATCTCTGTCTACCAAAGGCTGTAAATATCTTACCTCTCAATCATAGCCTCATCATCAAACCTCTGTCTACCAAAGGCTGTAAATATCTTACCTCCAATCATAGCCTCTATCATCAAACCTCTGTCTGCAAGGCTGTAAATATCTTACCTCTCCAATCTTAGCCTCTATCTGCATCCGTCTCTGTCACCAAAGGCTGTAAATATCTTACCTCTCCAATCTTAGCCTCTATCATCAAATCTCTGTCTACCAAAGGCTGTAAATATCTTACCTCTCCAATCTTAGCCTCTATCATCAAATCTCTGTCTACCAAAGGCTGTAAATATCTTACCTCTCCAATCATAGCCTCTATCATCAAATCTCTGTCTACCAAAGGCTGTAAATATCTTACCTCTCCAATCATAGCCTCTATCATCAAACCTCTGTCTACCAAAGGCTGTAAATATCTTACCTCTCCAATCATAGCCTCTATCATCAAACCTCTGTCTACCAAAGGCTGTAAATATCTTACCTCTCCAATCATAGCCTCTATCATCAAATCTCTGTCTACCAAAGGCTGTAAATATCTTACCTCTCCAATCATAGCCTCTATCATCAAACCTCTGTCTACCAAAGGCTGTAAATATCTTACCTCTCCAATCATAGCCTCTATCATCAAACCTCTGTCTACCAAAGGCTGTAAATATCTTACCTCTCCAATCATAGCCTCTATCATCAAACCTCTGTCTACCAAAGGCTGTAAATATCTTACCTCTCCAATCATAGCCTCTATCATCAAATCTCTGTCTACCAAAGGCTGTAAATATCTTACCTCTCCAATCTTAGCCTCTATCATCAAACCTCTGTCTACCAAAGGCTGTAAATATCTTACCTCTCCAATCTTAGCCTCTATCATCAAACCTCTGTCTACCAAAGGCTGTAAATATCTTACCTCTCCAATCATAGCCTCTATCATCAAACCTCTGTCTACCAAAGGCTGTAAATATCTTACCTCTCCAATCTTAGCCTCTATCATCAAATCTCTGTCTACCAAAGGCTGTAAATATCTTACCTCTCCAATCTTAGCCTCTATCATCAAATCTCTGTCTACCAAAGGCTGTAAATATCTTACCTCTCCAATCATAGCCTCTATCATCAAATCTCTGTCTACCAAAGGCTGTAAATATCTTACCTCTCCAATCTTAGCCTCTATCATCAAATCTCTGTCTACCAAAGGCTGTAAATATCTTACCTCTCCAATCTTAGCCTCTATCATCAAATCTCTGTCTACCAAAGGCTGTAAATATCTTACCTCTCCAATCATAGCCTATATCATCAAATCTCTGTCTACCAAAGGCTGTAAATATCTTACCTCTCCAATCATAGCCTCTATCATCAAATCTCTGTCTACCAAAGGCTGTAAATATCTTACCTCTCCAATCTTAGCCTCTATCATCAAACCTCTGTCTACCAAAGGCTGTAAATATCTTACCTCTCCAATCATAGCCTCTATCATCAAACCTCTGTCTACCAAAGGCTGTAAATATCTTACCTCTCCAATCTTAGCCTCTATCATCAAACCTCTGTCTACCAAAGGCTGTAAATATCTTACCTCTCCAATCTTAGCCTCTATCATCAAATCTCTGTCTACCAAAGGCTGTAAATATCTTACCTCTCCAATCTTAGCCTCTATCATCAAACCTCTGTCTACCAAAGGCTGTAAATATCTTACCTCTCCAATCTTAGCCTCTATCATCAAACCTCTGTCTACCAAAGGCTGTAAATATCTTACCTCTCCAATCATAGCCTCTATCATCAAATCTCTGTCTACCAAAGGCTGTAAATATCTTACCTCTCCAATCATAGCCTCTATCATCAAACCTCTGTCTACCAAAGGCTGTAAATATCTTACCTCTCCAATCTTAGCCTCTATCATCAAACCTCTGTCTACCAAAGGCTGTAAATATCTTACCTCTCCAATCTTAGCCTCTATCATCAAACCTCTGTCTACCAAAGGCTGTAAATATCTTACCTCTCCAATCATAGCCTCTATCATCAAACCTCTGTCTACCAAAGGCTGTAAATATCTTACCTCTCCAATCTTAGCCTCTATCATCAAACCTCTGTCTACCAAAGGCTGTAAATATCTTACCTCTCCAATCTTAGCCTCTATCATCAAATCTCTGTCTACCAAAGGCTGTAAATATCTTACCTCTCCAATCTTAGCCTCTATCATCAAACCTCTGTCTACCAAAGGCTGTAAATATCTTACCTCTCCAATCTTAGCCTCTATATCAAACCTCTGTCTACCAAAGGCTGTAAATATCTTACCTCTCCAATCTTAGCCTCTATCATCAAACCTCTGTCTACCAAAGGTGGCCCTCCGCAGTTTCGTAGTAATGGCCCCTCTCTAATTTCATAATACGATAGACTGCCCTTGTTCTGCTACATCATAATTCTTCTTGTCTTCTTAATAGCTTATATCTATAATGCCATCCTGTTCAGCATTATCAACGCTGCAAACGAGTACGTACAAATCGAGTGCTGGCTTCGTCTACACGCTGATCGGGATCATGGAGTAAAGTTTGTCCTGCCTCAGTTATGCCCCTTGGGTGTGCCTAAAAATCGGGACTCATTTACGGGAAGAAAATCTGACAAAAAACGGTTAGGTTACACCCCTTTTTTTGCCTTTTTAAGTTGAGACCGGACCAGGGAACGTGAGTAAGAAGTTTAATTGAAATCGCTCTTACAGATTTTTCTGGAAATTGAGCCGAATTTGACCATTTTTCGACATTTTTAAGGGGTTTTCTAGGAAAAATGAAGCAAGCATGGAGGAGAATGTTCGAGTTAAATTTTTCTATAACATAGCAGTGTTATATCTTAAAATAATAGTTTCATCATGCTCTTTCAGAAAATATATACATATAAGTGATTTGGGTTGAAGGTTTTGCGACAACTGGTGGCCGAAAAACGGACCCATAGTCTATTCCATGCCGAATAAAAGAATCTCCGGAGTGCACCCTTAAGGCATAATAGTGGAGTCTATGCATTATCTTAATGTAGACTCCGTTACGGAGCGGAGATGTATCATTACGCCAGATTGTTTAATTTTGACTGCCTAGTTATACCTGAAGCTCTATTTTCGGAAGCAGGTGGAAAGAAGACCAGGAGTTCGATTAAAATAATCCACAGTGTGTCCATTAGTATACAATTGAGGTTACTGCATACTGTATTCCATACAGGAGTTATCTCCCCTGGACTGAGATTTCGGTGGATATTATGGCAGAACGAGGTCCTATCAGAATGATATAAATTTGCCAGTGTAAATTTTTTTACAAGAGAACCCATTTACAGTCCATAAAGGATGGAATGGATGTATATTATTATGGTTTTACAAATTATTTCTCAAGTTTCTGAAGTATTTCCCATGTTTCTAAGAGAAAATTGAGTGCAAAATTACCAATAATTTGACTCATTTTCCCGCGTTTCTGCTATCATTGGAAAGCGGAAAAGTAACCACGGCCTTCATATTGCCGAATGGATGACCATTATTAAGAAGAAATAGGTTAATTTTGAGTTTTGTTCTCGAAAATCCTGCTAGAATTGGCAAAATTGATCAAAACAAAGATGGGGTAGGGGGAAAGTTATCGGTCGGATTTCCCAAAATAATATGTATAACTGGCAAGTGTTGTATACCGCCATACTCGCAAACACTCTGAGATTACGATACATGTGAATAATTAATTTCGTAAAAAACATCCTGCCCCTTAAGGTGGCCCTCCGCAGTTTCGTAGTAATGGCCCCTCTCTAATTTCATAATACGATAGACTGCCCTTGTTCTGCTACATCATAATTCTTCTTGTCTTCTTAATAGCTTATATCTATAATGCCATCCTGTTCAGCATTATCAACGCTGCAAACGAGTACGTACAAATCGAGTGCTGGCTTCGTCTACACGCTGATCGGGATCATGGAGTAAAGTTTGTCCTGCCTCAGTTATGCCCCTTGGGTGTGCCTAAAAATCGGGACTCATTTACGGGAAGAAAATCTGACAAAAAACGGTTAGGTTTTCACCCCCTTTTTTTTGCCTTTTTAAGTTGAGACCGGACCAGGGAACGTGAGTAAGAAGTTTAATTGAAATCGCTCTTACAGATTTTTCTGGAAATTGAGCCGAATTTGACCATTTTTCGACATTTTTAAGGGGTTTTCTAGGAAAAATGAAGCAAGCATGGAGGAGAATGTTCGAGTTAAATTTTTCTATAACATAGCAGTGTTATATCTTAAAATAATAGTTTCATCATGCTCTTTCAGAAAATATATACATATAAGTGATTTGGGTTGAAGGTTTTGCGACAACTGGTGGCCGAAAAACGGACCCATAGTCTATTCCATGCCGAATAAAAGAATCTCCGGAGTGCACCCTTAGGCTGTAAATATCTTACCTCTCCAATCTTAGCCTCTATCATCAAATCTCTGTCTACCAAAGGCTGTAAATATCTTACCTCTCCAATCTTAGCCTCTATCATCAAACCTCTTGCAAACGTTTTACAGAATACAGAGAAGTTCGCAAACTCTATTTACTGAAGGGTTCGTCTTTGCATAACCTGTAACAGAAGTGCTCGTTCGACTCTGGTACGGCACATCACGTTGGGCACACCGGTTCTCGTCAGATCACCGAAGTTAAGCAGCGTTGAGCTCGGTCAATACTTGGATGGGTGACCGGGTGCTGTACTGGCTGGGCTGATCAGTGTCCAGAATAATAGGAACTGTGGACACTCTCGTGTTCTGGCACATGTAGGCACCGTCGTGATATGACTGAAACAATGTTGAAAACGACGTTAAATCCTACTCACTCACTCACTCACTCGTTCGACTCTGAAGTTGCCTCCAAAGATTTGACACAAGATTGAAGCTTCTTCACAATAAACTCGCATTTATTCGTTGGTAGACATCACATAGTACAGCAGTCCAAATGGTATACAAACATTTCACTTCTAACAATGAACACGATGCGTTCAAAGGAGACAGGGTCTTCTAATCTAAAGAAATGCTATCTCCATTCAGTTTATATGCATATACAACTCAATACGTCATTTAATCACGAGAAACCAATCGAGAGGGAATCATGTCCGTTTCAGAAAGGCTCCCATGGTCAAACACAGTTCACCATTTCCATTTGTCAAATCGAATCCGTATCAGCTATATTCATTTCAGAGCAAACCCTGCACATGTAGATAAAGTTAATTCAAGTGCAAGTTTCCATTTATACAGGATGCAGGAAACCTGACCCTAATTCAACCTCTGGTTAACATCTCTGAGGTTAATCGGGACTCCTCTCTGCAACGCGTACATGCACATATTAAAATGACAAATTAGCCAAACATGAGATATATATATGATTTTCTATATAATAACCTGATCAAAATATAAATGAGCCTAAAACCTTCATTATCTCATTCGATATTTTACATACCTCCGTTACCACAAGTTAATTGTTAGTTCTCCCAACAACAATTAACTCATATACTATCAATCAATATATAGCAAATATCATAAGGTATCATGCAGGAAAAAGGACTTATAATAGAACGGTTACAACTTAAAAATCAAAAATAGATATATCAGATACCAAAGAATAAAAATGAAAAGATCAATTGACATGTTCCAAATGTTATATTAGCAAGACAAACAAAAGCAAAATTATCAAATCATGAATTAATACTAGGTTAAAATAAGCCATTAAAAAGATGGTCAGGGAAATATGAAACCAAATAAATGCTTTTAAGGCGTGCACTCCTCTAACATTCATTTGAAATTTCACATACCTTCCCTACCGGAAGTTAGATGGTCATCTCGGCCAAAACAACATCTAACTAATTTAGACAAAACCAGTTGTAATTCAGGACTGAGAAAATTCAAACCCACAAGTTGATTGAACTTGGGGTACATCTTGTAATACAACATCATCATTAGCGGGTGATGGTACAGAAGTGGAGCGCTCTAGAGACTTGGACAAACAATGCGCAAAACAACAAAAACATAAGTTGAAACGTTTCATAATCCGGACAATAATAAAAACAAGTATGCATACTAAAAAGAAAGAAACACTTAAGTACATCAGAATGTCTCGAAAAGTGACAGAAATAGCCGCACTATTTTCAACCATTCGTAAAGGTTGTAGGGGAACATACTTCACTTTACGGAGATCATGCCAGGGTGTTGAGTTCAGGTAGGACAAAATGTTAGACTCATTTAAAACTGTAGGAATGTTAAAGGATGGTAAGGCAATAACACTGGAAGAGAGCGATACAGTACGAGTCATAACCTGGACCTGGCTTAGTCTCCAACCTAGTCCGCTAAAAGTACAATTATTTGGACTCAATAAATATAGTCCTGCGGACAGCTTATGGGTTAACGTAGATGCTCCATCACAATGTTCAGAGACATCTTCTCCAAAAGTTTGCAAGACAAACTCACCTGGAGCGAGCTCAAATATTTTGCTGGTTGTATCGTTAGTCTGAATCAACTTAACCAAGCACGAATCACTTGGGGTACCGGTCAAGATACTCACAACACAGGGAATATGGTGTGCATCCATCATGGCGTTACCATAGCACACACGAGGTGTCTCACCTGTACAACGGTTAGGGCGAAAATACCACCCTGATCGAGTATTTAATCCAACATGATCAGCAGACAACATAACTTGCAGCAAATGACCAGAATCACGAAGGGCATAGCCCACGATCGTAGGTCGTATTCAACATACGCACCGTTATCAATTAGAGGAAGCATGGCGATATAATTTAAGGATGTAGAATCATCAGCATCTGTCCAAATAGGATGAACCAAAACATTCTGATAATACCAAAAGTAAGGTTGGATAAGCTGGACTCCCGTAGGCACCATCTGTTGTATCTTACGTAATTCAGATAGCGGGAACAATTCTTCAGTGAGGCGACCTAATTCCATGGAGGCATATTGACGCGTATATCGTGAATGAGCCTCGTTAAAAGTACGCATGGTTAATTCCAAGGCACCAAGGATTTGGTTAAACTTCAATAAAAGGTAAAGACGCTGCCATTCCTGCTGTTGCGTCACCTTGACGTAATAAATAAAAGAGTTAACATGTTCAGTAATGTTAACAACAGCTGACGCTAGTTGATTAATCCGATCTCGATTTATGGTAATAAAAGCATGCCGTATCCCGGTAGCAAGTTCATTGGAAAAATGGGCAATACCATTAGCAGCAGTTAGCGTAGTTTGAATCAATCGCCGGAGTTGTTCTATATCTTTAGCACTAGCAAAGCCAAACAGGGCGGAACCAATTTCACCTACAAAATCCAATAAACCTCGCCGAACTCTGTTAAGTTTTGGAACATACGAATTAGCACGCTCAGTCTGGTCAACTAGGTGATGGAAACGATAAAACCAACTTAAAAGATCGGTATGCGTCACTCGAACGTTAGAGAGAGATTTGTTAACCACACGATGAAGTTCTTGCACACGTGCATAAAAATCAGCGGGAAGTTGTGGTGGAGTAATCGTCACAATAATCGTCCATTCAGCTTTAACTAGGTTAACGGGTGTTTGACCGGTAACAAGAACACCATTCTGCAAAGGTGTAATCACAGTCCGAACCAAGGGAACTTGTAGCATAAATAACAGTGCTGTCAGAAACATGATTAGACCTACATCCACTGATACCGGAAAGTATAAGTGCGACATTGTTTACGATGGAAAACTGGAGAGGGCAATGTTTGTTGTCTACGCTTGCGCAAATAATAGCCATGAGGGGAGGTGTCCATGTCATTATGATCAGACTCATTACCCTCAGCAATTGGCTCCCCCAATATATCAGCTTCCGTCGTATCATCCACACTCTCCCTATCCATTTCAACGTCAGTCGGCTCTGTCAACTCAGGCAGCTGATTGACAGGCGCATGGTTAGATTGTATTGGAGAGGGGGCGGAGACTGGCAACTGTCCATCAGTCTCTACCACAAGCGTATCTATTTGCTCACGAGGCAAAGGGATAGCTATATGTAACTGATTTTCGGCTCGTTTTAAACTTTGATGCGTACCCAATTCTGGATTGCGTTTAGGACGTGGCCGGACAGAATCCCATACAATTTGAGGATCAACTACACGAAGTTTGGAAATGTTGACAACTCGAGTTTTACCCGAACGTTGATGGCGGATATGTGCCACAGGACCGTTAACCTTAAAGATTTCGTACTGTGGGTCACAATGAGCAGTAAGCTTAATTCGTTCATCAGCCTTAACAACAACGGAATCTCCCACTTCAAACTTTCCTTCACGAGCACGACGATTAACTTGCTCGCAATGATACATACAAGACTTCACAGTCTCAGCACGTGCTCTGTGAAGAGCATTACTCAAATGATTAAGTCGATCACCTAAATCTTGCGATGCGTCTACCGGTAAAGATAACGGTACACGTGCTCGTCGTCCGTATGTAAGATAGAACGGTGTGTACGACGTTGTAGCGTGGCGTGTATTTCGATAGGCCATCAAAGTGGAACTAAGTTCACTCTCCCAATGTCGTGATTGATTATTGACTAATTTCTGGAGAATGTTCTTAAGAGTTTTATTAAATCGTTCAGTTCGACCATTTGTCTGGGGGTGATAGGGCGTTGTCCGTCTATGATCAATGCCCAAGTCACGGAACTTCTCTCTGAGTTCATTAGCATTGAATTCCTTACCCAAATCGGTGATAACAATTTCTGGAATTCCATGCCGAGAGCAATATTCTTCAATAAACTTGCTTTCAACATTTTCAGCTGACTTCGCTCGAATAGGATAAGCTTCTGCCCAGGCAGAATAGTGATCCACTATCGTAAGGATGTATACATTTCCCTTCGCTGATCGAACTAATGGACCGATCAGATCCATACCAATAATCTGTCCCGGATAGTTGGGCATAGGCATTTCCGTATACTTCGGTCGAGAGCGTACTCGTCGGTTAACCTGACAGGTGGAACAAGTATCTAAGACTTCAGTAATATCTTTTCTCGTACCTTGCCAAACAAAAGCATCTCTAATCAAACTTATAGTCTTATGGAGACCTTGGTGACCAGCGCGAACATGGGCTTGGTTTATGACCTGATTTCGAAATATTGATGGTAAAATGACTCGATGATAATCAGCATCCAGGGCGGAAGGACATCTGGTGGAATAAAGAATACCATTGTGCACCATATGCTCATCCGAAGGAAGAGTAAAAAAATTATCAAACTCTTTCTTTTGCTGGGCATGAAGATCGTCCAAATCAATACCATATACCGATAGCGGTATGTAAGGTAATACACCTTCAGGTACTTCTGGGATGACGTAATCGTCGGTATCAAATGTAGCAATGTCTGGTTGCCTACGAATTCTAGAAAGCATGTCGGCTCGAATATTTTTGCTCCCTTTGATGTATTCGATTGTACAACCGTACTCAGCTATCAAAACTGCCCAGTGTTGAACTTTGGTATTTCTAACTTCGCTAACGAACAGGCTTTTTAAAGGCTTATGGTCTGTGTAAACCACGAAGTCTGCACCATACAGGTATGGTCTCAACTTCCGTAAAGCATAGATTACTGCGTAGCCCTCTTTCTCGATAACAGGCCAATGCAATTGACTATCTTTCAATGTGGCTGAGACATACTGAATTACCGTATCGACGCCCTGATCATCTTCTTGAACTAGAATTGCCCCTACTGCATAATTCGATGCATCTGTAAACAACTTGTACGGCTTTTGTAAATTTGGATAGGCCAACACTACATCACTGCATAAGATGCACTTGACCTTATCAAAAGCATCTTGTTGAGATTGGCCCCATTTGAACCTCATATGCTTTCGTGTCAATGACACGAGAGGCTCTACAAGGTTTGCGTAACCAAGGATGCATGCTCTATAATATCCTGACATGCCCAACAGAGAATGTATCTCATTGACAGACTCAGGGGCGGGCATATCACGAATAGCTTGAACTTTTTGATCTTGCGGGGAGATACCATGCTGAGAAATATGATACCCTAACAAATCAACAGAATTTGCAGCAAAAACACATTTTTTTCGTTTCAGAAGTAAGTTGTACTCTAATAACCTTTGTAGGACAAGCTTTAGATGGTGAGCATGCTCGACTTCGTTGCGTGAATAAATGACAATATCGTCTACGTAGACAAAAATAAACTTACCTACATAATCATGAAAGATGTCATGCATGGCTCTTTGGAAAATAGCACCCGAATTACAGAATCCAAATGGCATAGAAACCCATTCATATAGACCCTCTGAGCAAATAAATGCAGTTTTTTTCAATGTCTCTCGGAGAAACTGGAATTTGCCAATACCCGGACTTAAGGTCAAGTGTCGTAAAAATAGAAGCACCTCCCAAAGAGTCAAAAATGTCTGAAATCAAAGGTAATGGATAACTGTCCCTTCGGGTTATCGCATTCAATTTACGAAAATCTATGCAAAATCTGGTAGTGCCATCTTTCTTGGGCACAAGTGTAATGGGTGACGCCCAAGGGGAAGAGGATGGACGAATCACACCTGCTTGCAGCATCTCCTTTACCTGATCCTTTACGATATGCTGTTTCATCAAAGGTATCCTATAGGCACGTTGTCGGATGGGTGGATGATTTCCTGTGGGTATGGTACATTCTACTCTTGGGTGTTTCCCAGCTCCAGGTGTTTTGGCCACATCAAATATCTCGTGAAACTCTTCTATTACATCATCAATTTCCTTGTATCCTGTTGTCTCACGTATACTTTCGGTGACGTTAATCCCTCCTCGTGATCGAGGTGAAATTAGCTGATATACACGTCCAAACCATCTCATTCGACCTAGTGGATAGTCAAGCTGAGCTCGTCCCACATGTAATGCGTCTGAGCCCAAAATGCATTCATGAAACATCTCTGGAACAACAACAACAGGTACTGGTGAAGCATTCAAAAATTTTACTTCAGTTTGACCTGAAATTTTCAGCGGTGTTTCATTTACAGCGTAGATTGCACCTGTCTTCTTCAATGGATCCTTTCCAGAAAGTTTTTGCCATATATCCTGTCGTAATAGAGAGGTTGATGCGCCTGTATCTATTAAGGCTGTAATTACCTGTCCATCCAATTTTAACTGGGCCGAGAACCTTCCCGGGGTGCTCGGAAACTCAGCCCTGTGTCGTTTCCCGGCTGTCGGTGCATTGTGGCTTGATACTGAGAATTAGGCGCATTCATACATTCAGATTGCCGATGTCCGATACATCCACACGCCCAACAGGTAATCCGTCGTCTTACGTTGTCATTTCGTCGTCCCTGCTGCCTCTGGGGTTGCCGTATGGACTGGTTTTGACCACGTTGAAGATTTGACATCACCTGATCATTTTGTCGTCGTCGTTGTTGCTGTTGTCCCCGTTCCAACTTGTCCATCCGATTGTTAAATTGTCTCTGTTGACTTTCAAAAGCACTATTTGTTTTACGAATCTCCTGTAGACAGAGATCAATAGGTGACTGGGACGCATTAATCTCCATTGGGACGGGCTCATTCAAGTTCATGGTGGACAACAACTCTAGACGGGACGTCTGTTCTTCTATATACGTCATCGCTTGGTCCATATCCTCTGCTCTCCTGTTCAGAATAATTTTGGGTGCTAATGCTTGGTCATCCAGTGATTTAATATAAGCACGTAACACCACACGTTTAGAATCATCATTGGTCGCTGGATACGCTCGGCTGGCCATGTCACGAAATCGTCGGTTATATGAGTTAACTGGTTCACCCGGTCGCTGACGAACAGTCTCCAATTCACATTTTAACCGCTCGACCTCATTTGCTGATACAAAGGCCGATACTACGTGATCTCGTATCACGTCCCATGTTATCACTGAACGGTCTTTATCCACTAAAAACAGTTCAATGGCACGGTGCAGTCCTCCCACCGTCGTCCATGATGCGATATGTGCTGGACTCCCTTGAATTTGCGGAATAGCTTGTGTAGCTAGCTGACATTCATCTAGCCATTCCCGCACATTACTCGGTATAAGTCCGTCACATTCTCGTATTGTTGACACATAGTCCCGTAATTTTTCTCGATGCAACCGTGCTCTCTCACTGGCCGCAT